>JAFLHD010017911.1:0-12286 GCA_018856295.1 Blastosporella zonata
AAAAGGTATCGAACCAAGCTTGCTTGTACATATAGATGTGTGACGAGTAGTTAGTACAGAGAGAAACAAGTAAGTACAACATGACATTCGCAGTTACGACGAGTCGTCGGCGGACAAAACCAACAACCCCAGGATATATATGTAGGGGTCTGAAACCTTATGCATCAATGTCCATCTTCCTCGACACGGTATCATCCTCAAGAACCGGTCCATCCTCAGCCTCTCCTTCGACATCCATACCGACGATTTTGACCTCTTCCAGGCTCTCCTCCTTCCCCCTGATGACTGTCGCATTCATCGATTCATCAGGATCCGAAGTTTCATCAGGCAATCCTCCCGCCATGCTCTTGGGAGTCCCATACGCCGACCCGCCCAGCGTCATGGAGCTTAGCCCCAAACCCATAGGAACGGGGCTCGTGGTACCACCTGCACTCCGTGCGTATGTATACACGGGGGTATGTGTGCCTGCGCCAGGAGTTGATGGGACGCTGGATCCACCAGCGTACGACGAATATGATGAAGTGCCAGAATAAGGTGAAGGCATACCATCCCCGTCGTCGATCTGCGAGCCGAAGCTCCCTAATCGCCGGTGGTGCAGACTGGTGAAATCGAGTTCCATCTCGGGGTCTTGATGATTGGTATCATCATCCGGGCGTTCACCACGCTGAATACCCACTGTCCGGAAACGGCCAACCCAGCTATGTGATGAAGGATGTTTTTTTTTTTTCAGATGCCCGCGTGAGACCAAAAAAAAAAAGACGCACGCATCAGCTCTATCCAAGCTATCCTTCACGACGCCTGTTACGCCCCTCATCATGTCCAAACTCTCCGTCGCCAGTGTCAATATCCGCTGAGCGGCGACTATAGCAGTACCAGCAGATATTGGTTCCCCGTTCTCATCTTGATATCGGGTATGCCTAGCCATCGGTGAAGTCGCCCTCGAGGATGGAGCAGACCCTGCTCCGGGGCCCCGCTCTCTACCTCTACGGTTGTTCCTTCGCACAGGCCCCGTCCCACTCCCAGAAGCCGCTACGACGCTCTCCCTATCACGGTCACGTTCTCTGTCCCTTTCTCGCTGCTCACGATCGACGTCCTCCTCTCGGCCGGGCGCCGCCCCGGCTTTCCGAGCCCACCTTTGTGGAAGATCAAGGATGAAGCCCCGTACTCTCCCACGAGCAGGTTCCGGTAGAGCACCGCCTGCATATCGACTGACGACGTCAACGACTTGCTTGACGGTGTGCACGATATCGCGTCGGACAGCGATAAGTGTCCTCATGTGTGCCTGTGATATTGGCGGATGGGGTGCACGTGTTTGTGAAGGAAGGGGATGAAGACTTGCGGTGAAGTCACGGATGATCAATATCTGGGCGTCAATATGTGCTGTTGCATACTGTAAACGAAGGGTGTGTGTGTTGAGGCGAAGAACACCCGACAAAAGAGCGAGAGAGGCGTACCAGCAGCCACTGTAAGCAATACTTCAATCGTCGGAGACTCTCCTCGCTCAAGGCAGCACTGAGACCCCCGGCTTCGAGTAAAACTGCTTGCCACCGACTACGCTGAGCAACTTGATGTTCCTCGGTTTGAGGTTGCCTTGACGACGACGAGGATGACGGCAACTCTGGAGGCGGCGGTGCTGGTCCAACAAACGGGCTACTAGCTTGAAGCCAACTCGTCTGGTTGCCCTTCCAGCCCTTGCCAAGCCCAAGGTCATCGTGCTCGTGCTGATTTCTCTCTCCGGGGGAAAGTGTCTCTCCGGACTTGAGCTTAACTTTTGGCAAACCGGGATCTTGGGATTCGAGTGGAGTTGTTTCGCTGGTTATTGTCATAGAGCGCGTGGAATTGGGAGATGTTGGGGGAGATGTGGCGCTATTTGTTTCGCTGGTGGAGGGTCGGCGATATCTGTCAAGCTGCCACAAATATCAGTATAAAGATGTTTGATATGATAAACAACCAGTTGACAGCATGTGCGAACTTGTGAAAATCTCAACGACGAATTCGAGTCGACTTGAGATGATCGTATTGCTAATATCACCGACTTGCCGGACCAAAGGCGATAGATAATAAATGAGACTCACCCGATCTAACTGTCTGCAAGCAAATTCATCAAGTTGATTAACATTGACCGGTAGGCGGTCAATCACAGGGCGAGAGATGGTTTTGACGCTGCATTCCATCATCTCAGCGCCGTACTGCGAATCACATGTTTAAATGAGAAGGTGTGTGGGGTGAAGAGTATAACCAACCTTGACAACACGGGATGATGCTTTCCCCTGTTCGTACACCCGAAGGGCTGAATTTACGAGAGGAAGAGTAGACATCCTCGATACGAAGGGTGAATTCAAGTTAGTATCCGAAGAACTGGGTCCTGCTTTAGATATATTTTAGCGGTGGATTGTGATAAGGGTAAAAAGGGCATACGATCAGCTCTGTGTGAATTGTTTCTCATATCTCCAAGGGCCCTGACTGCGATACGGACGCTCTCGTCGTGGTCTTGCAACTCTGGACTGGTGTCGTCCATGGTGGGTTGAGGGAGAAATATAATGAATACCATGTGTTTGATTGGCTCACGTAGCTGCATGTGATTCCCTCCAAACACTACCAATCTAGGCACCATCTGATCCGAAATCTATTCTTAGCCCAACGTATATCCGACAACGAGTAGGTCGAGTCTCAAAGTGGAGAGGCTCTTGTCGTTCTCCACAACTTGTTTGAATACTTATATGTATATCGACAAACTGTGGTGATTTATTTACTTAGTACACACGGGCGAAAGCATAGCAAGAAAAAAAGTCCAATAGAAACAAGCATATGGATATCCTTAAAGCTCAAAGTACAGTCCCTAAACTGGTTGAGCCAACCCGTTCTGGGCAAGCCGGTTAACGGTCCCAGCGGCTACATACCACAGGATTAATTGGATCCAAATATAATATAGACGTTTACAAAATGGCTTACGCATGTTGGCCAGGACGCCGTTTAGGGCCAAATTCCTCACCTTGGTGGCCATGGCAGCTGGAGTAAGATTCCCCTCCGAGGAAATCAGAGTGGCGACGAGGCCCGAAATGTGAGAAGCAGACTGAGATGGTTTAGGCCTCGCGTCAGGAGTTCCCAAAAAAAAACGGGGAGGTAGGAAGTAGGAAGCATGACCTGGGAAGATCCCGAGCGATTTATACCCGCCTTGGGAGGGTAAAGGTTTGCGATGATTAGCAAAGTTTTATTGGCGATAATTTTAGGCTTACATCGGGGTTACCAATCCAAGCACTCATAATGCTCTGACCAGGAGCAAATATATCAACGACCGCACCCCAGTTGGAGAACGTAGCACGAGCATCGTTAATGTTACTAGCACCAACAGTGATGGCACTTGGAGCTCGGGCAGGGGAAAAATTGGATGCATCGACATTGGAATTCCCAGCTCCAATCTAATATCCATTTCTCATAAATCACACAAGGTGAAGAGACACCCAAGTTGCGACTTACGATAACGTGGATTCCGGCATTGGTGAGCTAGGAAGGCGTGAGATTGGGTTTTAATTGTAAGCAATCGAAAAAAGAATGGTACCCCTGTGACCGCCGCGTCTATGATGGGGTCGACTCCTACGCTACCGATAGCTATAGATGCAATCGAAGGGCGTCCGGAGGCTTGTGCCGACGTTAAAACCCAGCTCATACCAGAGATCCTATATTTCGAGGGATCATATTTCCGTCGGAAACTACTTGATCAGGCTTAAGACTCACAAGTCTGCAGTTGTCCCAGTACCCACGCTACCATAACGCGTTTGTGCATGCTCACCACAAGCAAAATACGGAGAATGAACTCACTCGCCAGTCCCGAGGACTTTAACTGCAATGATGGTTGCCTCCTTTGCTACGCCAACTTGATTCCCCGCTGCAGTTCCGCTGAGGATACGGTAACTGTTAACTTGAAATCGAGTAGGGAAAGACGGACATACGCGTTGTGGGTTCCATGGCCGTGAATATCTTGAGAAGGGTACGGGCCAAATGTTGCACCCCATCTAGCGCGACCACCAAATTGCGCCTGACACCTGGAAAGTCCGAGGCGGGGTAATCCCATCTAAGAATCTGAAGGGAGAACGCCGACGCTTGTACGAGCTGGTTATAGTTAGGTAACTGCTCCGCCTCCGTGGGTCCGATAGTCAGGTCAACTAAATGCGGGAAGTATCGATTTGTTCTCCCGGGAGCGGGAGCGATATACGGTGTAAGAGCATCGATCAATTCACCGATGCTGTCGGAGTCCATCTCCTCAATGTGGAGTTCCATGAGAGCTTGAGCACCCCTAGCGGTCGCGACATGTGGGGATGAAAGTATGTCCATATTCGACAGATGCAGTTCAGGTGTCCCTCCTCGAGCCATGTGGATGAAGCAGTCCTTGGGAACGGACAAGTAATGTAGGGAAACGCATTGGATGCTCTTGTTGGTGAATATGCCAAGGAGTGCTTGACTAAGGGCCTTTGGAAAGCAGGTCCATTCGTACATTGCCGAAATGGTAATGTACTGGACACGGTTATGAGCGCCCAACTGGAGCAGAAACTCGTGGAAAGGAGTACATGTGAAGATCCAGGGAATGTCCTTGTCGGATTGGTCGTGGTCAAGGCTGACAATGATTTTCACCTCGCGGATAGAGTTCACGATGGAAGGATTCTGTTGAACAGTACGAAGGAAGTCCATGAACTTTTTGTAATCATTCGGTTTTTCAGATATCTTGAGTTCGTCGCCTTTTAACATGCTGAGTGGTGGTCGAGTGAATTTTCAAGGTTGTGGTTCGACTGTGAGAGAGAATAGAATGAAGGCTGGATGGAGTATTCAAGACCGTATAGTGTTTAGTAGACCACAGCGTACCCTTACATATTTATACGTAGCGGAGAATGACTTGTTGTCCTCTTCTCCGTTGCCCTTCAACAGCGACAAAAAGTCAAGCGAGGCAGCCATGCAAGGTCTCCAATAAACCATTTGTTCTTGGTCGTCGACAATTTGCCGTGACACTTGTACATGCTTCTGAAGGTACCTAGTTACTTGGGAGGAAACCTTGTAAGATTGGCACACGGTGCTCCGACAAAGAACAACAGAGCTGGAGGGTTGTAGGTCCCTGTGGGCTCAGCCAAAATATCGCCTATCACGTTCTTTGTTAGTTCGGAATGCATGACATAGAGACAACAAAACACTTACACTACTTCCTTACAACGGTTGTAGCGACGAATTAACACGCCCACAGGACAACCTTGTTATCGAGCATGACCACGTTGGTTGGCAACAACGAGGTGTCAAGGTTCCAGGATGTATACGGTGCAGCCTGTCAATCCCGTACAGGAGCCAGAGCCAGGTAAAATTTGTTGCCGATGGAGTTGTTGGTCCTGAAAGGGTGACTTATTGTTAATTTGAGGGCGTCAATCACGGAGATAGGGTATCATGTGGCCCGCTGTGCCCACTTCAGCACATTTTTGTTGTTCAATTTTCAATTTGATTCTCCAGAAGACCATGTGTTTTGGAGGATGATCGATGATCCGCAATTACGGGATCTTCTATTCTCGGACTTGGACGTGGGTTGACAATGGACCATCACTTCTGTCCAGTGCTTGATAGGCCGCGTGAAGGACAGGGAGCCCAATACTTGGGGAATCATTGACCGAAGTGGCTCACTTGCTCGTGCACTAGCGTAGACTCGTGACCAGCTGTCATCCGCCAAAGTTCGCCAGGGAGCCTGGAATTGTAATGGGTAGTACAAGGTACACACCCCCGGGGACCCGGCGACCTTTCTTCTTGTACTATATATCGATATCCTTCCAGGCGTCCATGCCGAGATTAAAGAATCTTATGTGGCTGGACAAATTGGTCCAAGCTGCGAAATTCTCGATGAATCCTTGACTTTTCATACACAGGGCTTCTATAAGCTGCAGAGCCATCAGCCTCATACTACCATCTTGCCGACTATGATGTCCTCGACTGCTTCTTCGCCGTGCCGATTGTCGTGTTGTTCACCTGAAAAGCATTAAATGAATTGGCGCAAACGATAATGAGACCATATGGCATACCTTTGTTGCGAAGCGCAGCGACGTCAGTGATTCGTTCAAGTGTGCTGCTAGTGGTGAAAGATTAAGGAACATCTAAAGCAGCTCTGTAAGCAGTCATTACGGGACAAAAAGGATGACCCATACCAGCGTCTTCGAATTTCCGCTCAGTGAGTTTTGAAGGAGGTAAGTCAACTATCAGAAACCCCCGTCAACCAACCTTCCACGCCAAAGAACAAGCCAAACGACGAACCTTCGAGTTCCTATACGGGATATGTTTCCCCTCCGATCCGCCTACGGCGCCCTTCTCTCCAAGCGCAGCAATAACATCGCCAAGCGCACTCAAGCTCTTATTGATACTCTGCGTCTCCTTCACCCTCTCCTTATCCGCCCCATTCGCAAAGCTCACATTGAGCCTCTCACTTCCTGCGAGATCAACGAGGTTAAGGCTTCCCTCGCACTGCTCTCCCCCGCCCGCGACGTTCACGCCCTTGATGCGGAGCGTAAACACCGAGTGGGAGCGTGACGAGCGTTCGTTCACCATCGTTGCGGCGACACTGCGCCGCTTCTGCGCCAGCGCGAGCAGCTGCCGTACTTGTGAGGTGGAGTGTAGGGGCACGACGTTGATGTCGGTGACGCGTGTTGCGCCTGTCTTGGGATCGTGCTTGATGTCGTGCTTCTTCTTGTCGAAGTCGTCTGCGCCGAGGAGGTCGTTGATCGTCTCGTTGTACTGTGGGGAGTGGGTTAGCTGAGGGGGGAAGGACAGAAGGAGGTCAACTTACGATTTCGAGGAATTGGCCCTCGAGAGTGTACTCCCAGCCTTTGCGTTTCAGCTCTTCGGTCTCTCGGAACACTTGATCGACGGCACGGGGGATCATGCCCGCGGTTTCCTCTGTCTGTGGGATGGTTAGTATAGGCAGAACGAGAAAATGACCAACTTACTGATCCACCCTCCATCGTGAACGATTTGCCAGAACCCGTCTGGCCGTATGCAAAAATACAAACATTGTATCCGTCCGTGCAACTTTGCGCTAGCTGTGAGATCTCCTCAAATACTTCCGCCTGCGTCGTCTGCGGTTCAAAGACCTGGAATCTAGTCAGGAAACGACATTGGACAAAGATAGAAAAAATGTTCCCACCTTATCGAAGCCAAAGTTGTATACCTCCTTACGTTCCTGACCTGTCGCGCTTTCGCTGGAGGACTCGAGCACAATCTCCTTCTGCTCTTGTTTATCTGGGAACACCATGTTCGCCTCCTCGTCAGAGTCTGACGGTAGAACGGGGCGCACACGGCAGAAGACACGAATGTTGCCCTTGAGCTCCTGGACCATGTTATGGAGTTTCCTCCGCAATATCTCGCCCTCCCGGGCCTCCCTGGACTTCTCCTCCGCTAGGCTCTCCGCGTCCTCAAGTTTCGTCGTAAGGTCCGCTATCATTCGGGAATGAGCATCCACCTGAGCCTGTAACAGTTGATTCTGCGTCGTAAGTGTCAAATGGGCAGTCGACTGTAGCGCCAACGTCGATTTCAGGGAGGAAACCGTCGCCCGTTCTCGATCGAGGTCATCGCGGCACAGCCGCAAGTCTTCGTTGA
Source organism: Blastosporella zonata (assembly GCA_018856295.1). Taxonomy (NCBI): domain Eukaryota; kingdom Fungi; phylum Basidiomycota; class Agaricomycetes; order Agaricales; family Lyophyllaceae; genus Blastosporella; species Blastosporella zonata. The sequence goes on from JAFLHD010017911.1 coordinate 7,615, forward strand.
CCTCCCGTACCTCGCGGTCACGCTGCTTCACATCCATCTCCAATTCCTGCATCTCCCTTGCGTGCTTCTTGCGGAGAGACTCAATCTCGTCCGAAGCATTCACCAATTCTCGCCGCTGCGTCAACTCCTGGTTTCGGGCAGCAGTAAGCTCACGCGACATGGCAGCGTGGTTCTCCTGGAGTTCTGCCACCTTGGCCCGCTCTGCCTCCATCTCCTGAGCCAAGCGGGCTGCATCTGCCGCTCTCGCTGACTCTATAGACGACACTTGTGTCTGTAACTGTGCAAACCGTTTGTCCTCCGCAGCACCCACACGCCCAGAAACGGTTCGAGCAGTGGTGCGAATAGGCGGTGGAGGTCGAGACGCAGGAGGGGCACTGGTGCCTCTTGTAGTTGGTTTTGTTAATGTTGGAGCTCGAGGTTTAGTTAATGGTTTAGGAAGTGATGGACCGGCAGCTTTTGTGAGATTTGGTGCAGTGCGAGAGGGTTGAAGAGTTCTTGTAGGCCTACTGGCACCAATTGCGGGTAATTTTCTTGGTTGGTCGAGAGCCTCATCTTCTTCTTCTGTTGCTTTACGTTTGAGAGAGGGACCCATTGATGAACCAGCGCGTAATGGAGATGAGTGTAGTCGTGGTAGACGCGACATCCTTGCTTGTCAAAGTTTACTTTCAACTTCAACTTCAACAACAAAGCGTGGTTGTCACGTGGACGCGTTACTCCAACGCGTTTAGGACGCGTCTTTCTCCGCCGTCAGGCCTTCATCGTCCATTGTAATCGCATGCCAATCGCACACACTACGAGTCTTTAAAAATTGATACGCTAATGTACATCAATCTATTTAGAACTCCCGATGTTTAGGTGCTTCAAACCGGTGGCAGAGATGTTTCACTTGCGGATGGCCCGTTTCGTTCCGTTCATTCATTCATCGATGGGCAAATCCACACCTCGATTTCAGTGACAAGACTGTAGTCGCAAAGATTCCATCAATAATATATTTGTTACTATGTTACTATAATGATATCTACCTACGCCAACGGGTGGCTATGGACATTACACAAAGGAAATATATTTGTTCTTCTACAGGTCATTTGCTCTCCAACTTTCCTTCAATTTAGTGTCATGTCCGGGACTCCGAGTTCTTTTGTTCTCCAGGTCGTCGTCGGTCTACTATCGTCTCTCCGAGTCGGGGTCATTAATGTTCTTTTTGACCGTCTTAAACTGCTACCTTGGTCTACTTTGAGGTGCGTCGGCTGATGTTCGAGCTGATCAGGAACGGATTCATTCAACGTTTGATGCAGGGTCGAGTCTATGTGGGACCATTGGGTGTTATGGACACGTATGTAACCCACTAGCCGACTCAGACATGAGGAATCTATGATGACATTGAGCAAAGATATTGTTCCAGGAATGGGCACGCCTTGTTTTTCGAAGCGCCCGTTCGCATGACATTCCCGAGGTTCCTGGCTGTCAAAACATCATCATATGTAGAGAATGTAGACAGCGTCCATCACCGGTTTGAAACTTCCTCCCAGACCATTCTTTTCCGCTGTGCATTCCCTACAAAATCCCTCTGTACTTCACTCTTGACCTTTTTCTCGATAATGCCACTTACCCCTGCGGATGTTCTCGTCCTTCGGAGACTTGGTAATGCCATCCTGGATGAGCTGACGGCGACTATAACGGGTAGTTTCGTGTATGGTACGTGCCCTTCGATGGTTCCAACTGTCCTGGACTCGGCTAACCGCTATCCCCAGCCATCCTTGCCGTCCTGTTTACGACCAAAGCTACGATGATGATGTACGTACGCCACATCGCCTAGACTCGGAGTGCATTCCTGATAATGACCCGTAGAAAGGGCGGCTTTGATTCACGACAATCCATCACCTTGTTTTCCGCGATGGTCATCAGCTTCGTCCTGACCTCGGCATTTTGGGCCGCAAAAGTGGCGCTCTGTCTCAAAAGATTCAAATACGGTTTGATGGATCAAACCCTCGACACGTGGAACAGTCAGACATTCGGCGAGTTCGCCAAGGTGGACTGGCGGTTTGCTGTTGCTGTAACTGCCATCCAGGAGGTTTTGGTCAGTGCCCGAGCGTATTAATTTTTATACTCAAGGCTAAGTGTTTTTCTAGTTAGCGCTGAGTAATGTCATTATTATCTGGAGAGCTTGGGTTATTTTTCCCTCGCGGAGGTGGATATTGGCCCTACCAATCTTTTTGGTCGTTGCGGGGACGGGTACGTGATATTCCCACGGACTAGCGAGGAGTGGCTAATCGGTGTCTTTGCATTAGTTTGCGGCATTACACATGTAGCCCTCTTATCGTCGAACTTCCAACAGTACATCGCGTACTCGGATCTTTTATTTGCCCTCGTCAACATCTTGCATGAGGCAGCGTTAGTGCTTTCGTTCGCAGGGAATGCGACCGCCACCCTGTTGATCATTTACACATTGATGTGAGCTCGTCGGCGTATACCGCTGTGTACCCTCACTCACCCCTTTTCATCAGATCGCATATTCAGCATCGCAGGGCGCTAGGCCTCTACAATAGAAATTCTACCGTACTCAAAGTTATCGCCATATTGGTTGATACCGGCGCCTGCTTTCTGATTATTCAAGTATGACCCATCATTACATCGCATTTAGCCGTATTCAGCTGCTGACTTGACTGAACAGGTGATGGGGATAATCCTCTATCTGACTCCCGCCGAGAAGCATTCCCGCCTGGCATTTTTCCAGGCAATCGTCTCTATGTCGGTCACAATCTTCACTGTCAGTATAATTCATCACATCAAGTCCCAATCGCCCGACTCACTTGAAATATTTCTTGTTGAAAAAAAAAAACAGGGAATGTACCCCATGATCGTCATCTCCCTGGTAAATCGGCAGCGGTCGCTCGTAGAAGTCTTCGGCTTCGATAACCCCAACAATCTCCCCAACGAGAGTACAATCACCCTTGACCCGTTGCAATTCTCTCAGGGGGACTCGATGTTTGATCCAATAGTGGAGTTGGATACGCCATTGTCTGATAAAGGGAGTACTACTGTCTGTGGGTATGATGGGAACGAATTCGAATCCCATGAGATGGTCTAGATCTAGGGACTATTACCGCGGTAAGCGCTTTCGTATTTGTCCCCTCCCCTGGATGAATATTGACTCGTTTTTATTTTATTTTAAAGATGCATTTATTCCTCAGGTGACATTCAATTCACGCCGTTCATGTCGACATCTGGGGGGCCGCTCTTATGTTATGGCTATCTCAGATTGACTATCGGAGGCTGTTAAGCCATGAGGACATCAAACGACTTGCCAAGCTGCTTCGTGACTCTTCCTGCACGTTCGCCATGTTCGGAGGCCTTGAGGTTAATCCCGAAAGGTGCCTTTGACGCCTTGCTCGCTTGTGCGACTTGAGCCTAGGTGTTTGTCAAAAATAGGTAGCTGTAGCAGTGCTTCCTATGTTCCAGGGATAGCCGGGCATGTATAGAACAATGATGCACTTTAATGAGCCCCTTTGGTCTTCCTCTGCTGTTCCCTGTCTGAATGAAAGGAGATGAAAAGCGAAAGTTATCTGCGGTGATTAGCGCCAATCGAAATGAGCTTGCACCTCATGTGGCACGGTCCCATTTCCCTCTCATCCGTCAGACTCATCGACCATTACGACCAAGTTCCCCTCCTCCTCCCATGGAATATATACTACCTCAAGTACCATTGGACTCTTCCCTAGGCACATACCAAGCCAGCTTCTGGCATGGACACGAAAGGGGCCTTTTTTTTTTTTGGTTCCGCCACTTGATTAGGAGTAGATCTATCATCCATGTATGTCTGGACGCCCTATCCATCTATGTGAGCAACCTGCCGCAGCGGCACCGAAAACACGTTTTGTCTGCCGGCATGGTACACCTCACGGTGGCTTGCATCCAGTCTAGTGGCGCGGTGCCTTGAGGCCAAAGATCTCACAATCTCTGGTGCTTTGTTGAGTCGTGGATGAACCCGTGTCGTCCATGCATTTTATTTTTATTTCAGCCACTATCATGCCTGGGAATTTTGACGATGGGCGCCAAGGTGGCGCTACCCTCTGCTCAACGCGGTGTAACTGCTTGCACCAAGCCTTACCACAATTGCTACGTGCGCGATATAAACGGAATCCATGTCATTATCTCCAATCTTATGCTACTTACAGCATTCGGGCACAGTTAAGTATGTACTCGAAAGAGCTGGGATCAAAGATCTCAGGCCGTGTTCATTTCCCGCCCGATGCCGGTTGCTTATACCATATAGCCTGATCCGGGTCCGCAATCTGCTAGCTTGTGAAGTCGAATCATGAGTTGCGGAATCCAGCCTTCTTCAGATAAGAACACAGGACGAATACAGTAAGAAGGATCCAGATAGACCTCCCATCGATGATTTCCATACATGCGGAGCGGCGGGTAAGTGTCATGTTCTCCGGTGGAAACCCTTGTTTGCGTTGTTCTCCTCATGTATTCTTTCTCACGATTCACCATACTTATGTCTACTTATGGACCATGCAGTTACCGTACAGTCTTAGCATCATCGCGGTTAAATCTTCCTTATCCCATTGACTGGGATGGTTAAGCGAATGCTGAGGCTATTGTATTTGTTGCTGCATTATCATAAAACTTCTCGTAAAATTATATATTTTCATTCATGTATTTAGCA
>JAFLHD010017912.1:0-14884 GCA_018856295.1 Blastosporella zonata
CACTCATTTGAACATCGACGGAATATGTACTTAAACATTCAGCCCTTACAGAAGGTAGGTAGACATATACGCTCAGAAGAGGGCAAACTCAGTGCTCTCAGGCATTGAGAGTGCAGCCCAAGGCAATATCACCATTCTGAAGAAAGATAGAGGTTTGTGAGCAACGCTGCTGACGCCGACATTTTGTGTTAGACAAGGACTGACAAGGATGTTGCGTGTGCAGCAGACAGAACTCTGCCTGCAAATTGAGCCGGCGGAGATTGGTCCGCAGCTTACTGTCATGTAGTTCGTATCAAACGAGTGCTGCTGGAACGGCAAGGGAAGGACATACGGCCAACTTGACCAACTAGATCTTGGGTATTGATACCAAAGATAGCAAGGAGGTTGGCGACGGTGTTGACCTGCACAAAGGGAAGGAGACGTCAGTAAAGAAAGGCATACTTATATGGAGGGCGAAAGGAAGACTCCGAACTTCAACGACACTGCTGCAGCACATGGATGATTTCTGGGGGCCGCAGACGGCGAGAGCGACCATGGGAAGAGTGAGAAGGGTGACAGCGTAGCGACGAGCGAACATCGTGTACATGAGTGAGCTGGTGTGAGACAGTTGTAGAGCAAAGTAAGGCGAAATGCTGAGTTGATTTTTTTTTGAGGTTCATCTGCCTTGCCTGCCTTTATGTGATACGATTTTCAAAAACCCCTCGGGATATGGAACAAGAATCTGAGTCGTAACGCTCAATGAAATGACCCGAGTCGCGATACTCTCCAAATACAGCATGAGATAGTTCACTTTAGGCATCGAGTGCGTTCTTATTGACGTATAGTTATACTTACATGGGCTAAGATTTGAGATAATCAGTTATGTCTACCAGCATATGAAAAGACGTACCATTCGAGCCTTCTATGTAACAGGAGTCAAGAGTAGCTGTCTCTTCGTAGTATAAGTATGAGTCTGTACAAGACTCGGAACACCAGTGGCTCGAGTCTGCATCTATAGCACAAATTCAGCAATCATATTACTGGAAGAGCTCCTATTTACTGTAGCAAGGGACGTAGGCAACTTGGGTGCCTGCAGCTGACCTGACGGTTTCGTTGTGGTTTCGACCATCGACTGAAACACCCGAACGCCAGCATTTCCGAAAACTTGTCGTGGAAATTGGCAAGGCCTTGGTCAACCTTTGTCCTTCAAGATTTCCCGAGGGTATCAACCGCGGTGATATAACTACTACCCAGAGCATCAATATATGAAATAATATTGCCAGTGTCGCTGAAGGTATTACCAGTCACCTACGCAAAAATCAGGTGCGCTGAGGTGTTCACGAAGGTGTGACTATTTTTGATGAGGAGTTGGTGGGCAAAACGCCTTTTGGATCAATGCCGCAGATCAGATCAAATGCAACTTGCACTGCCGCCATCAATTTCTCGTCTCCCTCGTCGTCGTCGTCGATGCCAGGCTGGTGCTCAAAGACTGTGTTTCGCTGCTTCAAGGCCTTTGAAAGAGCAGGAGACAAGGTTACCGGCGCAGCGGGCCCTTTCTTTGTGGCACTTGCAGTTCTTCTGATAAGTTTGGGGACACTATGTTTTTGTGCGTACGCGCCGCGTCACAGTTTCTATTCAACATCTAACGCGGCTTTAGTCGATGTAATAATGACCAGGCTTTCGTTTCAAGTCATAACATTGCCTGTGTGCTTAATGATAACGTTCAACCTGTTCATGCACTACTTCTACGTGTGCACAGTCAAACCTGGGTTTGTGGATGAACCGCCTGTGGAGGCAGGGCGCAGCATCTTATGGGCGAAGAGGAGCCGAATATCAAAGGGAAGGGCGTTGGTGGGACGGGCTAAGTGGTCGTCGACTGTCAATATCACTCGGGCAGAGACGACAGAGTGCAGCAAGTGTCGCCAGATCAAGCCTGAAGTGAGTGTATCGCTGCACTGTTCGAACGAATCTCAATTTCTACTGCTAGCGGACACACCATTGTCGTATCTGCAACCGATGCGTGCTCAAATACGATCACCATTGTCCCGTGAGTCTTGTCGGTGTCTGACCTCGTTCGCCTCTCACTCGCGGCAGTGTGTGTGGAAAGGGGAAACAAGTCCAAGAGTAGCATTCAATGTCCACGAGACGTCATGAGGGAGCGAAAACTGTATCCAATATACCGTATGGAAGTTAAATGTGTATGTTATGGATTACGAAGAAAATTACAAGATAGGGCACAATGTTCACGTTCACAATAAAGGGTAGTCCATGACATTAAAGGAATAGTCCACGAGGCAGCAAGCCGGGAGAATTATTCGATGCCGACATGATCTTTAGCACACCCATGAAGCCTAGAAGAAGTGACGATTGAGAAAGGGACAGTAAGGCTCTGAAAGAAAAACACTGACATCGGGGGTACCAGGCGCACCCACGCTCTGGTAGGCGGGAAGATTGAGGCACTCAGCCAAGGAAACGAGTCTGTAACCCGCGTCTTGCAACTTTTTGATGGCGTACGGAAGGACTTGATGGCTAAATGAGAGAAATAATGAGAAAAGGGGCGAAGCCCAAGAAAGAAAAAAGTTTACACAGTAGTTTCTAACAAGCCCCTAGTGAGACAAGTGATTTCGGAAAACTATTGAGGTGAACTCACCAATGGTTTCGTGGTTCAAGGGCAAGATAGTCTTCGGGTGCTGAGCAATTATGTTGTCGTAGTTGGTCTTGCTCTGAGCAACAGTGGCACCGACGGAGTCTTCGGAACTGGATGAAAGGATCGGGAGATTAAAAAGATGCACTCCAGTAAACTCAGGGGCTTACTCGAAGTCCCAGATGACGAGCTTTTGGCCGCGAATCGCAGAAGCCTGGCGAACAAGATCGTTATAGTTGCCGTAAGCTGCTTGAAATCAGGGCGTGAAGGCATAATATCGGGTGAGCGTACGTACGAGGGCGCATGAAAGCCGGAACAACGCCAAGGATCCTCGTCAACGCCACTATAATTTTCAAAGCTCAGGAGGTTTTGCTCGGGGAGGGGCGATAAGCTTACGTTCGACTCTCCACATCTCGTCATGGACTTTGTCATCGAGTTAGTTACGCTGTCATGAAGTAAAGATTGGCGTGCTTACTTTGATCCCAAGTGAGGGTGGTCAAATCTTTGTGCGCCCATGTGTGTGAGGCGACTTGATGTCCTTTTTCGTAAGCGTACTTCACGCGCTTGATTTCGTCCGCATTGTAAATGCATTCATCTGATAAAAGAAGCAGAAGTGAATAATGCCTATCAGTTATAGAGACCTCGAAATAACCCACAATTATTGCCATCTGGAGAAAGTTGCTAGTTCGTGAGTCCGATAGATCATATGCAAAGGAAGCGCCGCACTAAAGAAAAATGTTCCCGTAGCGTTGGCGGCAACGAGGGCCTTGCTGACGTCGTAGCTGAACCACACTATGTGAGAAAGAGTCTTCACCGAACTCGTGCTTGCTCACAGATATACCCAAGGCCCATCATCCTGAAATGCCTCGATGTTAGCGAAGTTGGTGAGAAGGCGGAATAGAAGGCGTACAAAGGTTAAGGCAACAGTGTTGGGTACAGTGCACTTGGTGATGACCTGCGCTAGAGCCTGCCTTTTCTGAGGGGTCGCTGCAGGGGTCGCGACAGCAGCGAGAGCGAGGCATGCAGTTACAAAAATGGTCCCTTTAGTGAACATCACAGGAATTTTTTTTTTTTCAAAAAAAAAGAAGCGAAGAGGGGGGAAATCCACGAGGAGGTCAGCGAGGATAGGGAAGTGAAGGTTTATTGCCCATGCTTTTATACCATTTCATATGCTGCCGGCCAAGTTCGGTATTATCGACGTACCTAACAAGCGCTCCCATGACCTCGTTGTAGGCACGTATGGTAAGGCGCCCTTCGGTATCCCCAAAATAGAAATTTAGCCACTTGATAACGTATATATCCTCATGATGCATGACGGTTTGAGGACCCCTACCTGAGACATCATTCCGAGCCAGCTGCACGACGAAAGGGTTTATATGATTTGAAGGTGCCTTGGTAGATGGTGATCGCATCAAGAGGAGTAGCTTCCAGGCTTGACCCTCCGTCGAGTGTGCATCCTTTAAATTTATGGCCTACGATGTGAGAGGCCAGCTCAGTTGAACCATTCCTAAAAAAAAAGAAAGCGTGATTCCATGAGCTGTAAATGAAAGTTCAAAGGTGTGGCGGAATTGCATAGTATCGGATCCCCGCGCCGTTCTTGAGGATTTTGATGTAGTATATATGCCAAGGACAAGATATTTGCCCACGCCCAGCACAGTCGACCCTAGTCGACCCCAATCAATCGTGTGGGGCAGGGAACTGGAAATTTTGAATTGCCGGAACGGTCAACTTCCAGGGCCAGCCATTGGTATAGGTTCAGGGTCAATCGATCTCAATATCTATACTTCGGTCATTGTTGCCCGTTAGTGGAGGCGTTGCGGTAAATAATTATCACTTACCTTGCGAGATAGACGGAGGGATCTTTCGGGTAGAGTTGGTATCGATATCAGTAAATTATGTGCCTGGCATACTTACATGATGAGATAGTTGGGGTGAGGGATGATAACATGAAAGCGGGGGCTAGAGCTACAGTTCAAACTAGGATATAAACTTCTAGAGTAGTAGTGGGCAAGTAGCTGGATATGTAGTGCAACAAGGGGAGGAGCGCAAATGTAGATGTAATGTACCCACTGGCATTAACCTGGCGGCGGATGGTTCATCCCGTGTGTGAGTTCACTGACGTTAGTGAGGTAGATGCCCCAATCATCCAGGCTATTCGCCATCGAGTCAGCATGGGCTGATAGGTCGAGAAGGAAGCACAACGTACTCAAAGCCAGACGGTGGATTGGACCACATCGCCACTGCATCACTGTCAATTAACTCCTGCATATTCGGACCTGTCACAGCTCCACTGAATTCTGCCTGTCCCGTAAGCATCCCCAGTGGCTGATGCATACCCATCGCACCAGCACTATAAGGTGCCTGCATAGACACGGATGCCGAGCTAGGAGCGAAAGCTGCATCGTAATTGAATCCCATCGGGTTGTACAGTTCCACATCAAACGGAAGAGAAGAAGGGGGTGGGGCAGGTTGGTAAGAAGTAGTTGCCGGCGCTGTACTGGCTCCAGTGCCCCAGAACGGAGAGAGTTGAGGCATAGTGGACATTGGCCCGCCGACGAATTGTCCCTGCATATTTACCGGAAACCTTCCTAGCTCGTTGCTGTACACTGGGAGTGGATATGGGGGTTCTGGCTGCAGTCCTTGCTGTATCTGCGATGTCTTATTCGCGGCACGGCGAAGGCCAACAATCGCCCGTGGTTCTGGGGTCGAGGGAGCTGGAGAACTTGTCGTAGCTATGGATCCAGCGGGGCTATCACAATCTCGATCACGTTTGTTGCTGACGCCCGATGGGCTCGCTTTCGGTAGTGGAAGATCGCCAACGGAGGCTAGTTCGTACATTATGTCCCTTTAAGTTTACACCTCAGTTCACGTAAGTCGAGACCATCGACACTGGTGCTTACCATAGACGCCCTATTGAGGCCCATCTGATTTCAATTAAGCACATGTGCAAGATCATGTAAGTGAAGATAGAAGACTCACCGGGCCTCACTTTGCCTGAGGCATTGCATACATTTCTGGACGTCATTCATGTCCCTGCTGGGATCGGTTGATATCCCTGACCGCTTGCCATTCCACATATTGAGAAGGAGCACGATGCCGGCAGTGAAGATAGACATCTCAAGGAAATGTTAGGGGGGCTGACCTGATATAGATGGAAATTACTCACATGAATGGGAAATGGAGCAAGCAGGCCGCGACGCCGGTAGGCGTCCGCTATGTGACTGCATGACCTAGCGGCGTTGGTACAGATGGCGAGGGAAGGGAAGGATAAAGGGGATGGTTTACGCGGTGCAGGGATAAAGGAGCGATGTATGAGAATTTGGATGTAGTAGTACGTAGAGTAGAGTAAAGCGGATTGATCGAGGAACTTGAGATTTTCCCTGTTTGGGTCCCAGCGAACTTTCCGGATGTTAGTCAGTGTATCACTATATGAGGAGCCACGCACGATGCTCCGGGACGGTGTCGACCCATTTATTTAGAGCAGAATCAAGTTCTGCGACGATGTGCTGCTCCCACTGCTTCCCCACAAATCCCATAATGATTTTTGACTTGTTAATTGAATACTGCGGCGATGAATTAGTATAAGAGGATTTGACTGCTCGTCAACCTTACAATGGTGCGCAAAATGATTGTAAGAACTTGATTAAGTTTGAGCAAGACGACAAAGCCAGTGACGTATGCTGGTTTGTTCGGAGGCTGCTTGAATCGTTTGGCTGGATCAGGATGTTCCCAATACTCGTCATCGCATTCAATAGGGAAATCGATATCGAAACTAATGCAACCATAAGTCAAAGAGATAAATAACACCATGATAAACACAACATACTCTTCATCTTGAATGGCACACGGCCGGCCCATTGCAGAACTGATCATGCGATCCATCGATACCAGAACCCTATACAAGCAAGGTTATCATCACGTATAAAATATGACACGAGATCTTACCAGAACCCGCGTTTCCATAGCTCTTCAGTGACGGTTAGACTTTCGCTGCTGTGTTTCCTGCGATGTGCACCGACGTCCTGTGCCATTCGTATACCTATCCCGACCAGCGACCAACACTGCTGCTGCGCAGTAGACCCTTGTAGGAACATCACCGATAGCTTATCACGGAATAGGCGTGAGTGGGGAATTTGTGGAAGTAGTACAAGATAGCTTACACAATAATACTGTAGATCATAAAGCGAAGGCGCCGCCAAGACCGATCTATTCACCCGTTGCACTTGATGAAACCACTTCCAGCCTGCACTGCTCATTGAAGGCTCAACGTCTTCCTCTTCCAGGAGGATTCGAGGGTCCTCCGAAAAGCGAGAACCGACAGCGCAAACAAGGAGGAGTACGGTCGCAAATTCGTCATCACGAAGATGAAGTTCTTCGGCCACTGATCTTTCAAATGATGGTCGATGAAGGACGGGCGTCAGAAAATTCACTCTTTCGAAATAGAGGTCGATGAGGCTCGTCATGAGGTCTGCTTGGGGAAATATGAACGAGGCTTTTGGAACACCGTCGATGAGGCGTTCCCACTATAGCAAAGAATGAGTCTAGATAGAGACGTCCTTGGGGCATGACACTCACCGGGCGTGTTGTCCAGAATTCCTCGCGCTTGGAGCCCAAGATGGGACGCCGAATATCAACGTTCGCGCCAGTATATTCATTTTTCAGTTCAATGGCTGCATGCACAAGCATCGCTCCGCTTGACTTGCCAAAGAACCTATTGTTATGATTTACGTCACCGAGCTTGAGATTCTTGAGGTTATCCGCAAGTATTACATGCTGGATGTCATCGTCTGGCTGAAATTCCACAGGCTGTGCAACTTTGCGAAGAACAGAAGTGGCAATCTCAATTGGATGTCGGGGTGGCATACACGCGGGATCATCATCGGACTTCTGAGCTGCAACCCGAGGAAGATATTCAACCAGCCACGCATCGGTATCGGCAACGGTATCAATTTCCTTGAGGATATTGGAACTTGGATACAGCTATAGAGAGATGAGTCAATTGTGCTTGTATCTGGGGTCGAAACCGGTGACTCACTTTGGTCAACACTTTCTCCAACTTCTCTACACGCGTTTCAAGCCGTTCAACGTATCTGCCATGGTTAAGCATCCAATAATCGAGGAGAATTAGTTGGGCCTCACCCTTTCGGAGGCCCTCGTTTCTGAAGTTGGCTCCTATGAAGTCGTGCGAGCGAATTAAGAGAACGAAGAACCCACTTTGGCCGCTTCAACGTAGGTGCATTCGAAATTATACGCAATGCAATTCGAGCACTGGTTACCCGGCATCTGACCGCCATCACCTATAAGAGTGGTTGACTTAACCATAGTCCTACGATTGAAGAAGACATTTCGTACATCGAACTGCCACAGACGATCAGAAGCTGAACGCATGAGATGTCGATTACGCTTACTTTTCTTCCGTCTACAGACGTCGCATGCACGCTGAATTCTTCGTTTCTTGGCCGCCTGCGAGTTGTCGTTGTCGTTGTAGTCTTCCTCGTTTGAGGACATGAGGAATCTCGGTGGGAAATGAAATAATGACCTCAGATAAATAATAATGACATATCTCGGTTCCTGGGAAATCGCCTTTTTGGACATGCCGTCCGTGACGCGTTTCGGCGGTACAACTTTGGGCTGTGTCGTACGACTCACACTGCGGAGCGATTGTCTTGGCCACCATGCGTGATTTCACAAGCGCATGGGTATTTTTTTTGGCTACAAAGTACCTCTTTGCTCAATGTAATTTTTTTCTTTTTTTCGCTACTACATTATCTCAGCCTCCAGGGCTGGCCATAGGCGTCAGATGTCTAAGCCTGCCTGGTACATTTCTCCCAGAGCTCCCGCTATTTAATTCAGGTCGCAACAAACCACAGAATCAAGGGCAAACTGCGGCGCCTGGCGTTGACAGAGGGGTTCGACAGGGAAGACCTTTGTTATTGCGTTTAACGATCCACGAGGTCCAAACCGCAGTTTCCGCGGGCTGCACAGATATCGCGTTCCTGGCTGATAGAGAGAGGATTGGCCGAGGGTGGTTCTTTGATGATGGATGGGCGCCCCAGACCTAAAGTTAAAATCAAGAGGGCAGAGGGTTCGTTCAATCAGCGCCCGCTGCAAACCTCGCCCCGAAAGTCGCATACAAACAATTATAGGTATGACAGAAGATGTTTACAATGGAAGTGATTAAGCAACGTACGGATATGACTAGTAAGTAGTGGGTGAAATTGCAAATGCGGTCGATGATGTACATGGGTAAGGCGACAATGACGGATGATGATGTGGTGGTTGGAGAATATAAAGCATGGAAAGCGATATGGATGCTGGGCGGATATATGATGGTGTCGTAAATGGAGAAACCACTCAACTGGCGGGGAAAATTAGGGGTGGAATGAGTAACAGTAAGGACGGAAGGGAGGAAGGAGGGGAAGAAAGGGAAGAAAGGGAAGCGTAAGACGAAGTCAGAGTTAATTGTACAAATGAACCCAAGATAAATAAAAAAAAAGACGAGAACGAAGCGTGCACCGACTACCACCCAGTGTAGTGGTATTCATTTGCCCAGCTGCGATTCCGGGCCAAGGCCCTCTTCTTCCTCTCTTCTCTCTCCTGCTCCCCCTCCACAACTCCCCCACTCCCCCTGCGCTCCGTCTCTTTGTCTCCTTCACGTGAAAGGGACGTATCGCCGCCATTGCCTCCCGGTTGCTTCGTAGTGAGCTGCACCAGGTTGGGGGGCAGCGCCATTAACGGTTTGAGCGGCCCTCCACCAAGTACCGTACCACCCTTCCCTGACCCACCTCCGCTAGCTGACCTCCTGAATCCAACTAAATTCACCTTGCTCACCTGGCGCTCCCAAAGGAGATTGCGCCTCAAGCTCTCCGACATCTCAGTTTGTAGCATAAGACGACGCGTGGTCCGCGGTGTAGATGGTGCAGCGGGTGGTGGGAGGTTGTACGGATGGCCAACGGGTATTGGTGAGGGGGTCGATGCATCGTGGTGATGGTGTAGTTGATGTTGCGGTGGGTGTTGTCGAGACGAAGGATGAATACCCTCTGGTGACATCGTGTATCTCCCCTTCCCCTGCGTCTCGGGCCCCCTCAACCAACTGGGCACTGGATCGACCTCCTGTTCCCTCTGCCTATGCGGCATAATGCGGCTTCGCTGCGCAAGAGCCTTGAGTTTTTCTTGAGCAACGCTCGTCGAGACCAACATCCCATTGGTCTCCCCCTCGCTCTCCGTATCCTCCATCTCCTGATCCGCAGGCCTCCCCTTTGGCCGGTATCCTCCACTCGCCCCGTTGCCAACAGCCATCGGTGGCAGTCCTCCCTTCCCATTCTGCGTCTGCGTCTGCGTCTGCGTCTGCGTCTTCCACCTCTCATCGCTCGTCTGCCGCGTTACACTCCCTGCCTGCACCTGCGACGCCAGAGGTATCGCCGCCGAACTCTTGCTCAACTTCAAGCCCGGCGCAGGCCCCGCACTCGCCCTCCTTGTCGGCAGCGGCCTCCGCGCCATGTCCCTCGCCACCCCCGGCCCTTTTGCCACCCCCGGCCCTTTTGCCACCCCCGGCTCTTTTGCCACCCCCCGCTCTTTTGCCACCCCCCGCTCTTTTGTCACCCCCCGCTCTTTTGCCACCACAGGCTCTTTTGCCACCACAGGCTCTTTTGCCATCCCCATCCCCAACCCCACACCGCCGTTTCCACCCATCCCCGCCGGTCCCCTCGCCGGGGCAGCAGTACCCTCATCACTAGTCGCCTTCGTCATCGTCAGCCCTGCACCGAACCCACGCACCCCAGCAGCGCCCTTGACGTCCCCGGAGCTATGACCCCGCCGGTACGGATGAGTAGGGGGGAAGATCTGCGGATCGGGGTTCATAAGCTGTGTGAGGAGGCCGACGCTCCGCGTGCGTTGCGCTAGGAGGTCCTCGGAGCTCGGGACGGGCTTCTTCGTGAACATCTCCCGGATGCGCGCGGCTTCGAGTGCAGCTTGTTCGACGACGTACTGGGCGTTGGCAGCTTGCGTACGGCGGGATTGTTGGGCGCGGGTGAGGGACCGGTGAGGGTGTGGTTGTTGTTGGTGCTGCGGTAGAGCCGGGGGGTGTGCTGCCCGTGTGCGGGGATGGTTGTTGTGCTGCGTGGTCGTGGTCGTGGTCGTGGTCGTGGAGGCGTGGTGATTGACGTTGTTCGCAGTGATAGTGCTGCTGTGATTTCGCTGCTGGTGTTGGATGCCCTTTTTGTCGGGGCCCAATCCAGACTGCGCCCCCCCATGGCGTACGACGACCTCCACATCGTCCGTGCTCATATCTTCGCTCGACCAATCCCCCGTATCACCCTCCTCCTCCACCGCACACTCAGGCTCATCCCCATGCTCTGAATCAGTCTCCGTAGCGTCCGTCTCCGTCTCGTAGTCGTCCGAATCACTGGTAGCCAGGACGATCGTGCGCCGGGACTGCTGTTTGGGTGGTAGCACAGTCGCGGGGTCTGGGAGTGGCCGTAGCGGTGGAGGTGTCAAACGCGTAGTAGACTGCGGCTTCTGCGGCGGTGCCAACCCACTCTGGTTCTGTACCTTCTTCCCCTCCTTCTGCTCCTCATTCCCATTAGTAGGCCCCGAAACGCTCGACCCACTCCCCGCGCTCTTAGATCCCACGTCGTCCGAATGAGACCCAATATTAAACGTCGGCCGTTTTTCGCGCGCGCGTTCAATCGCACGGGCCGTACCCCCACCCACCGCCCTGCCCGACCCCGTCTTGCGCATCCCTAAGGTACGTCCCCGCTGGGCACCGGAAGTATTGCCCCTCTTCGTCCCATGCCCAGAAGCAGTCATGGTCATCGCGAACGCTGCACGTGCAGGGCCGTCTGCCGCCCCGCCACTTCGGCTACGGCCCTCTTTGGCCTTTCCAGTTCCAACGGTGCTAGTACTGCTCGCCTGGCGGATATGGCCTTGAGCGCGGGGTCGCGCACGCGAAGACACCGCGTCGGGAGAGAGGTATGTGCCGGTACTGTGGGCCTTACGCACCATGGGCGCTGGCGCATTTGGCTGCTGGGATATAATCGCGGTGGCGTTGGACGGTGGTGGCGGTGGTGGCGCAATGACGGTCGCTGGGATAGGTGTAGCTGCGCCTCCAGGAGATTTGGACGCGCCCACTGTCCCTGAGTCGGTATTGGTAGACGTGGTGGTTGTGGCAGATGAAGAGGAGGAGGAAGACACGGCTGTTCGGCCCGATGCCGAGGACGAGTCCGATGACGAGGATGTCATGCTGCCCTCGGCACGCAACGTGAATTTCGGCGACGGGTGTGGCGGTACCGAACTGTGTTCCTCTGGTATTTGCGTGCAAACCAGGCTAGAGCCGAGTAAGACGGGGGTTGCCGGCGGGGTGGGGTGAGGCGTAGGTCCTGGAGTTGGATGTACTATGACGAGCTGGGGAAGAGCTGACGGTGGCGTCGTTGGAGGTGCGGGGTCGACATGTACCTGTACCATAGGCTCAGGTTGCGAGTCAGGTTGAATGGGCACTTCGTCAGACGAAGGCATCAGGTGTTGTTCGGACCCGGCGGGAGTTGGCAGGTGACATCGAATCGGAAGGGAATGGGTATCTGGCATTTGGGCAGTTGACGTCTGGATGGTGAAATAGGAATTTGAAGCAGGTGATTGCGACGCCATGGTCTTGGTGACCTCGGAACAAGTTTGTGGTGGTTGAGTTGGTGGTAAAGGGTTTGGGAGCATATCGACGATAATCCTGCCCACAAAGCTGTTGCGTCGGACTAAAGTAGGCCCACTAGTGGGGGGCGACCTCGGTAAGGACACTATGACAAGTGACACAAAGATTAGTTGAGTTTTGGTTATGAATGGTAAGAACTAATGGGCGATCGGTGGGGTAAAAGAATTCAGGGACGGTGGTGATCATCTGGGGATCGAACCGACCATGCCCGAAGTGTAATCACCGCCAATGTACACCAGAAAGGGAATGATAAGACGGCGACTTACCAGGTATTCGAAATGAAGGTAACGGTCCATATGTACTGGGTATATCGTGCACCTCGGGCGTTTCTTGGTGAGTAAGGGCTGTCTTCTCATTGAGTAATCGATGGCCCTCCTTTTCGCCATCCAATGCGGGGCCTCGAGGGGCCGTCGCCATCTCGCGATACCAGAGCCTCCATGAGATATTCTCGAGCCTATGGCCGTCTTTCAGGCTCGCCTTGCATTTTGTGAACACTACATTCAAGTTCAGCCTCAAAAATTCGAGTCAGACCAGACAAAGGACCCACATGTCCAGAGACCCGTCAGAGCCTCTCCGCCCTCCAATTCGCGTACAGCATCCGCAGCGACTGAGAGAACTGGTGCGGGGAAAGCAAAGGTAGGGGCCATGCACCTCGAACGAGGGTGAGAGACAGCAGAGCAGTCTGAAACGAAAGCGGAAAGCGGGGTTACGGGGTTTGAGCCCGTTTGCACGTATTGTCCCGAGTGAAGTTTGGTGGCTTGCTCCGGGCGGTTGCGCTCGTCGTGGAGGTTAGCGCTGACGACCGCTCGCCGCTGTTGGCGTCGTGGAGGGTTTAGAAAGAAATTTGGAGTTGGGAAAATAATCGATCTTGGTTGAACAGTATTTCCCGGCCCGCAGGCATGTTAAAGTTCCGCATCACGGGGTATTCTGTTGCCTCCCATTTGCCGGTCACGATGGCCCTCGATGCACGGAGCCCTGCGCCAAGGAACAGTCAGATGATCCTTCTAAGGCTAGAGTCTGAGTTACTTGTCCAGGACTTGCTTGCGTCTCTCTCTCAGTCCTGTGTCCACAACTCGATCCCATGGGGATTAATTTTAGTATGGGGTAACCCCACCCTAATGGTAAATCAGGCCCAGGGGAATGGCCGTTTTGTGCGCACAAGTCGCCATGATCACGTCAAGAACGTTCAACGTTTCAGCGCCAACGTTTACTCTGGCGAACATGCTGGGAACACCGTTCCGCATGGGTATAATATCATCTCCCCCACTGACCCACCGAGCTCCGTGCCGGCTCGTTCCTTGCCCTATAACCGTGTCTTCAACGAACTTTCCCCACCGCTGAAGCCCTCGGAAAGGCCACGGCGTCATTATCGATCGACTCAAGGTCACAGGGTGTAATCTCGTTTCATCGATGCACATCAATCCATCTCTGACGCGTTCGAGTCGCGTGCGGGTTTTCTTACTTCCACTGGCAACAATTGGAACAGGGCATCATCGATCATCAATTTGAGTAAGTGGCCTCAGGCTGCGGACGGGGGTCAGTCACCAGTGTGTAAGTGCATCAGGCGGGCCTTAGACGGATACACATCAAGGGACACCACAAGAGATTTTTGCCCAAGTAAGAAATTCGCCGTCGTGGTCTGCGAGGAATATCACTCAGCTAATGAAGGCTATGTAATCATTGTGATGGCTATGCAACGAAAACGACGCACCACATTAGAGGCACTAATAACATTTGCTTCCGTCCGCTGACATCAAAAACCCTTGTCGGCACCCATAAGTAAAAGGTACCGTAACACAGTGGGTAATACATCTAACGCGCCACTGAATCACTTCACCGCCGTGCCGTGGCGTTGAATATACTTATGTATGTGTCATAGAAACCCGGGCTGCGCCTGAAATTTTCCTGTCGGTAGAACTTAGCGCCTCTTGTGCGGCCGCGGGTTGCAGCTGGTACGGCCCCCACAGGGCCAGTCAGTCGACAACGATTTGGATGATCCACACATGCATGCCATACCACAAGACAAGAACAATTGGTGTGTGAGCTCAGCAGGAACGAATTGCGGCACAAGTGTCACCATGGTCCCCGCGCGCCTATTGGCAGGCTTTGTTCGGATGATTGCCAACGATTGACATCGGCAAGTATCAAGGAAGTTTTCCAGCAGCGCTGTCATCATCATAAGAGTAGGAGGAGGAGGGACAGATTACGGGGCGCAGTATATGTGGAACGCCGTCGGGGACAAGTCGGGAAGGCGGAGGTGGGGGCGGAGGAAGCCATCAATCATCGATCCTGATGCGCATCCATTGCCAATGGAAAATGTCAGCGATTACTATTACATATGTATACACTGTGGTCGAGAAGTTGGGTTCCTCGAAACAAAAACGAGGAGTCCAAAAGATTGCAACCTATGATGACAAAGCAGAAAGTTGATCGCCGTCCATCAACTAAGGGCGTTCCAGAATCACAGAGGATCGTATGGTTGATTGCCACCTATGCAGGTGACACGGAAGATATATCATATGATATTACTTTAACCTCAATTAGAAAGCGCCCTACAACTT
>JAFLHD010017913.1:0-12647 GCA_018856295.1 Blastosporella zonata
AGTGAATCACCAGGGGGCCCCTTTATAGCGGAAGACATTGCGTTCCAAGACAGATGACATCACTGATCATAAGTAAAGGGCATCTCTGTACGCGCCTGTTACACCAAGAACGTCCAGCTTTATGTGAGTCTATCCAAACTGAAGCCTTCCTTTCCCAGTAAAGACGGGCAGAGCAGAAGTGTTCCTGAGGTGGAAGTGAGTTGAACACAGGGGAGTTTGAGCCTTTTATAACGGAAGATATTGTGTTGCACTTACACATCATAAAGGTGCATCTCTGTACGTGCAATGCTGTTTAACAGGGGCTTCCATGGTGAGCCTATTCGACCTGAAAACTGAATCCCATCACTGAGTACTTTATATCACGATTCGAATCACATTCTCATCCCCAGCCCCAGACTCAAAACTACGCCAGGTGCAGGGTCCGCAAGTAAACGTTGTGTATATATATGGGACCGCAATAGCGAAAGACCCAATAAGAAAAAGATAAAATAAAACATTTTATGTTAAATAGACAGCTTGCAAAGAGACCGAGTTATGTATGGCTACAGATGGGCGGTCCGCCGAGGGAGGCACCGGGATATGGTATAAACAACGAATATGCAAGGGATGAATACGAATGAAGGTACATTGCGTGCGGGGATTAAAGAGCCAGGGCGGCGAGGCCAATGGCGGCGAGACCGGCGAAGGCGTTGATGGAGTTGGCCATGGCGGCGTTGGTGGTGGTGGCTGCGGCAGGGGCGGACGAGGCCGCGGACGAGGCCGCGGAGGAGGTTGAGGCCGCGGAGGAAGTTGTACTGGTGGTAAATTAATACGGGTTCATTTATTAGGTAAGGAGATGACGTACGATGTGGAGGGTGCGGTGGAAGTGGCCTTGGTGGAGGCGGAGGTCACTTCAGGGGTTGTGGAAGCAACCGAGTCAGTAGACGTTTCAGCAGCCTTTGAGGTGGCGTCGGTTGCCGCGGGTGCTGAGCTTGTCAATGTGACGCCCTATAATAGACAGTTAGAAAGATGGCAAGTAGGTAAAGATGAGCAAGACACGTACAACAGAGGCACAGAGCTGCTGGGCGACGGAGATTGCGGTCTGGAGGTCTTTACCGGAGCATGCGGACTCGATACATGTAGTAGAGGTGGAGACGAAGACTTGGCTGTTGCAGAGACAGACATTGTCTGTGGATGAGCAGCCGCCGAGGTTGACGTTAGACCCGAAGAGGCAGTTGTCGGCGCATGCTGTGGGCGTCAAAGTTAGTATCAATAAGAATTGTATTGAAAGAACTAAACCCACAAGGAATCTGACGCGCGATGATGGACGCGGAGGCAGAGGAGACGGCGAGGGTAAGGACGGCGAATGTGAAGCGCATGGTGGTGTTTAGTGTAAAGACGGGTAGAGCACTAAAGTGGTTGCTAAGGTGGGGGACTCGAGAGAATGAGTTGATCCAAGGGAATTAAAGGGCACCCTTTTATAGCGGAATGGCCTGTTTAGAAAAACGCGTGGACCCCTGATCAAAACTTGTTGGCCGACAAGGGTCAGTTTCTTAGGCACACACAGTCAATAAAAATTAATCTTCCGTAGGGAACAATGGATAATGGGACGTGCATAGAGAGCACAAAGGCCACAAAGGAAGTTCCATATCGGGCAACCTACGCGGAACCTTTTTTCCCATCAGGGTCGAATACAGAATATCAAATATAACAAAATCCAAAAAAGGCAGTCAGTCTCGTGATGATGGGAATGATCAACGGGGAATGCCGGGAGAGCTGCAAGCCACCTGAACCTTAATTTGTTTACACGACAGATCCCAAACAAGCGCAGTGAATTTACGCTTTGCTCATCGACCAAGACATCCTCAAGACATGGTGCGCCACCTTTTAGTTTGTTATAACCTATACTCAATTCTCTCAAGGCCCCCGCTCCCCAGAAAAAGGTGCTCCATTCGATATCACTCTATAATCCAACTAACAAATATTAGACTGGCGGCAAGACCCGCTCCGCACTCCAGGACGTTGTCACCCGGGAATACACCATCCACCTCCACAAGCGCGTCCATGGTCGTTCCTTCAAAAAGCGCGCTCCCTGGGCCGTGAAATCTGTTATCGAGTTCGCGCAGAAGACCATGGGTACCCAGGACGTCCGCCTCGACCCCCGCCTTAACCAGGCTGTCTGGGCCCAGGGCATCAAGACTGTTCCCCACAGGCTCCGCGTCAAGCTTGAGCGTGCGTCGCGCTGATTTCGTTTGATCTCACGGAGTTGATGATGCTTTTTTATCAGGCAAACGCAATGACGACGAGGACGCCAAGGAGAAGCTCTTCACATACGTCTCCCATGTGCCCGTGACATCATTCAAGGTGCGCCTCGTCTGCCTTGATTTTATCGCTGTTTTATTTATTTATTTACCCTGTAGGGTCTGCAAACCACCGTCGTCGACGCCGAGTAAATCTTCCCTCCTTAACTTACTTGTCTGTCTCCGGTCGTTTCCCATGTCATGTCATGTCTTGCTTCCCCTCCCCCCCTCCGCATGCCAGCCCAGAACATATGCATTACCCACCCATACCTACCTACCTATGCAATGCCTGTCTGTCCTGCCCGCCCACAAAAAAAAACCAAACGCGTTAAAAAAACCTTTTGGATCCGTTTGTAGCGAGCTAATGTCCGATGAGATGCGGTGTCAGTTCGGCGTTGTTTCGGTGATAGAACTTGCGAAGATCAGCTTCCACCAACTTTCTCGCCAAGCCCGCTGTTAGCCGCTGGCTGTTATTTTTTTACATTCCCATCCCTTCTGTTCGTGTTGTTCTGATTTCGTCTCTTAAGCCTGTGTTGGGCCTGTGCAATCATAGGGCCGCATAAATCATAAATCAGTGTTATACTTAGCCCTTGTTCAACCCCCCTGCAGGCTGCGAGGTGCGATGAAGGACCTCGAACCGATGTAAAAGTTATTAACAGGATCTCTGTCGGACACCGCTATCTGTAACTGTGCTTGTCTGAATATGGCCTTCTGCTACGACTGGCTCGTTGACAAATGAATACGCAAAAGTTGAAGCAATGTGTTATCACGTTATCCCGACACCTTCACAGAGGCTTATGAAAATGTAGTGATACAATGATCGGATTTTCATAGTAAGTAATAAATACACTACACTACACTACAGCGACCACAGTCCATGACATACACACACTAAAAACACAGTTCGAACTCAATACGACAGCAAGAGGGGTGTCCGTCAACTGCAGTCTCGATCGTATGCACCAGGTCAGGTAAAGGACAACGGCCTCATCTCAGGAGCACAGTGTTCTCCCTGTCCTTTTCCCCAGCGGCATTCTCATACTGAGACACCTTCTCCCTCAAAGCCCTCACTTCCGCTGTCCGTTTAGCAAGGAGATCCCTCAGCCTCTGAGTATCAGAATCCGTCTTCTCCAAAGCCATCCAAAGCCTCTCCCTGTCCTCCCGCAGCCTCTCTCGCTGCCCACACAACCTCGCCTTGTCGTCCCTCGCCTCCATCAGAGACTCCTGCAGCACTTTGATGATCATGTGAAGAGCCTCGGACGAGTTGGATGATGGGACTGCGTTCGCACATTTTCAGTGTACGTTCTGAATGCCAAGTAATTGGAACTCACCCCTGGGCCGTGGCAGTGCTGCTCTGGCATTGGAGCTCCGTATCGGCGTCACGGAGGGTGGCGTGATAGACGAACTCGGGTGAGATTCATGCCCACATTCGCAAGCTGCTGCTGTAACAGGCGCGACGCAGTTAAGCGAACGCGAACGAGGGATGGGACGCGGTCGGTGTTGGCGATTAGGAGAAGGGGCTGCTGGTCCATGATAGATAAGTATGAGAATTTTTTTGCTTTGGAAAAAGGAAGTCCCGAATGCTTACTAGTAACTGATGTGGCGCTCTTCATCGTTAGGGAGGATTCATAGGTGCTTTTCGAATGCATGGTACATGAATCGTAATCGTTTGACTGCTCCTCAACGCTGCGAGAAAAAATGTTCACGGGTGATGCGAGGGGCGACGGGCGGCGGTGTGGGGGGGGCACCTGAGTAGTAGCTTTGGTGTGCGATCCCCCAGCGAGAGTGGGGATAGTGTGGAAAACATGAGGTGCTTGGAGTTTGAGGATATTCGTGTGCGTTAGAGGGCTGGTGCTCGTGGGCATGGTGGTGACTGCTGCAGCATACGTTTCACTCCGCCTGTGGCTGTATACAAACAAGCATGAAGTTAGAGCGGATGGCCCCACACCCCCCCGCCCCCCCATGGCATGCATTCATTGTTGAGTATCACGGGGAAACGCGAGGAATGCCGACTTGAATGTTCCTCCCTTTGTTGGATGGGGAGGTTTAAAGCCACGCTCTCGGCATAATTCAAAGGAATGGTTGAAGGGAATTGGTTCTGTTTACGACACTCCTTACTTCCGACTCTGTGTTCTGAACGAGGTGTCTTCAAAAATCGATTTTAGAGGGGAGGGTCTTTCGAGACCTATCTGAGTGCAAGACTCGGGCAAGCATGCGTAAAATAAATTTATTGCCTAGCCTTCAACTCCAACATTTATAACGTGTTACAGTGAATACATTCGGAACATTATAATAATAGAGACTTCCAACTTACGTTCTTCCCAGTCGTTCAAGTGATGGCTTGGTGATGGGCTCGTTTCATGACTGTTTGATTTGAAATTCTCACCTTTCAGTGACATTTTGATGTACGGATACAGGCTATGGGTCGTCTCTCATGAGACTTTGTGTATTCTTACTCAATATGCGGTACTGGTTTTACCAGTTGGAGTCGAGCAATTTCAGCTGGATATTATTGTCGTTGGATTCAGTGTCGAGAAATGCAAAGCGTTGTGGTGTATTCTATATCTATTCTGTCGCATGTCACTTGGAAAATCAGGCTATTCCTCACGCGCAGACGTGTTCTATACTATACGTCTTCTAGCGCACACAGCCGTAATTTGCCGTTCAAGTTGCACGCAAATATCTTGAGGCTTCGAAGTCAGCACTTGATCGGTTCTACCCATCATCTTCCCTGAGGCTTTTCCCAGACCACCCTTCGTGATATCATTTATATGACCACGAATACACGTCGATCCCATGCAATCCCATGTTGCTGAAACTACGACCACCAGGTAGACCTGGCAAGTTGGGGTGTGTCCACCGTTTCTTTCACCAGTCTATGAAAAAGCTCATTTTGTGTGATTATAGCCTGCTCTTTGTCGTTGTTTTTGCTGTACCATATACTGTGTCTGGTGGTGCTGCAATGGGCGATCAAAGTGTGAGCCCAGTCACTGCCCTACCGGCTAATAGTGCTTGCAATGAGTTTATGTGAGTAGATCTTGACGGCCCCAGCTCGTTGGTCAACGCTAAACACCACATTTTATCTATCAGGAGGCCTTGCATGTCTGACCCCCTGGACAAAACGTAAGTTTTAGGTCTAGCCATGACTAGCTAAAATCTTAGTTCCAGAAATCGTCAGTACGTTCAAGCGGCCAAGCTTCTTCATCGACAAGGGAGTGACGCCAAAGTAATTACATCTTTCTGGACACATTCTCAGCGCGACGACTAAATCGCGGGTATCAACAGTAAAATCGTGCCGCAAACCTCGCGGGCCCTGAGTGAGAGCTCAACTACAGCTGTATCATCTGCGAGAAACTCAACTACGGCGAGCCCCCCGATACCCAAGAAGTTCGTCGCCTTTGTCTCTCCCTACTGCCACCTTACAGATTCTTTGCAGGAGTTTGGTTCCTGGTAGTAATACCACCAAGGCAAATAAGTCAGTACACACTTATGGTAGTGTGGTAGCCTTAATTCTTATGAAAAAAAAAAAAAAGTAGCATCAGGCTTTCTTCCACAAGTGGAAAGTGAGTGGTATTTCAGCCCTGTTCCGCTTCGCGTATAGCTTATTCCTACTGTTAGTGAGAGAAGCACCACTGTAACACAGTCTGTGACGCAAGCTCAGTTACCTACTCTCGGGGTACCTGTGATCCTCTCAACGCAAAGGACTGCTACTCAACCACTTGTTACTTTGACTGCCTCCGATCTGTCCCCCCAACTACCGGCCACTACACTCACGATACCCATTTCAACACGGTCAGATATCCTGAGCCAGGAGTATTCCCAACCGGCTGTAGATTCCACGGCCTTGTCCCTGCCAGCCGCTCACAACGGCCGCTTGAACGTCAGAGCCATTGTAGGAGGCGTCGTGGGAGGGCTGACATTAGTGGCGTTAATTCTGTTCACTATTGTTTTGCTCCGTAGGAGGCGGGCTGTTTCTCTCGCCGAGCCTCTTCTTTACGTCCAAGACGAAACCGATAGCTCCCTTTGCCAAGGCCAAGGCACGTCACTGTTTACAATCGGAGAGTATGCTTGGAGTCTAACCTTGACAGCGTAACAGTTAACCACAACCAAACTCCCACCAGTCAAAAATCGCAAACGCCCCCATATGGTCAATCTACTTCGGGAAGATCTCAGTCTGTGCTGCAGTTCAGAGGTGATACTACAGAGGCGAGTACCAGTGATCCTGAGGCAGCGTTGCGGCAGGAATTGATGGAGCTCATGAGTCTGAGAATCAGACTATTGGAGGCTCAGCAGCGCGAGCTCGAGGAGGAGTTGAGAGTTGCGCACACGAGCCCACCTCCGGATTATGCTAGTCGGAGCTCATCATCAGAGTAGATTGGGACTATAGGTATACATTTACAGAATGGCGTTGATTGTAATCAGCATCACTTTTTTGCTTGGAAGGCCGTGATGAGTGCCTGGAGTCGTAAATTCGACCTGCCGTTATTTCTGCGACCTCAATTGGGAAAGACAATGGTATTTACCGTGAGTACTTAATATAAACCCTTGGAGAAGCATGGTCCCCAGGGTATTATCGTAAGGGGTAACAAAACAAGATGAATGTTCAAAGAACTTGTATAAAATGGTGGCGCCACGGTCTTCACTGTCAGCTCTCAAGAAAGCTGAGCAAATCGTTGCACACAATGACGTCCAACTCCACAGTAATCTACAACGAGCGGGATATAAGAATATGAGAGGGATGAAACCTCGTCGAGCAGTAACACATCCCGAAGGCTCATGAGACCAAAGCCAAGCTGGACCCTACGCCTTTCGCCGTCAAAAATCTTATACATGCGTCAATCAAGGGTCAACGTCGAGAACGTCAATTAAGTCGATCCCTTCTCTATTTGAGGAGAAAGCCACCGACAGAGCTTAAAAAAATAAATCGGAGACAACAATGTCGCCACGAACGGCCGAATTTATCGCCCCTGAAGCCATTCGATATTTTTTTTTAAAAAAAATATCAAGCCACGGGACAAACCACTCCGTCCCCCCTCAAAAAAAAACAAATACGCCTGGCGGAGGATCGCGAAATGGATTCAAGGACATGAGAGCCCTCGGTGGGGACGAGCCGATTTCCAGCCAAAATTTGTAGGAGAGTAGATTTACCCGCATGCAGTTGTAAGGTCTGAAAGACCAGTTGTAAACAGACCATCGTTGGCATCGACGATAATGGTACATACGGAGACTCGGGCTGACATTTAAGAGAAAGCTCAGGATTGTGGCTGGTATGATAGAAGAGCAAGCAAGGACTTCATCATGATACCAAATACACATACATACATATAAGCTACACAAGGACCGCCTCAATCCTCACCGCCTATCAGCCGCACCTGCAAACCAAACCTGCCCATATCCGTACGCGGGCGGAGGCGCATAGCTTGGTGGCCCAGGGGACACCCCGTATGGTGAATCCGCTACAGTGCGCATCGTGGGCGAAACCTGCAACAGTGGGACATGAGTACGATTCGGCTGGACTCTTGGCGTCCGGGCACGCAGGGGCCCGGTTCCGTTGTTGTTTCCGTTGTAGATGGGACTATGCTGTGGACAGGCCTCCATGCGCATGTACATCGCCTCGCTGGTCCTGGAGTTGAGGCATGCGGAGTGCGAGGGATCGGTGGTTTGGCGGTAGTATGCGTACGCTAGAAGGAAGAAGATGATTGCTGGGAGGACGGAGAAGATGAATATGCCGAGGACTTGGGAGACGGAGCCATGCGACCAGGCTGCGTGGCATTCTGGGTTCGAGGGTGCTGTTAGCGAAGAGATTTCGGGATCGGAAATTTGAACTGAAGGGACGTACGTGCTTGTGCAACTGTAGTGCTGGGTGTTTGTCCATGTTGGAGTTTACCCCGCTATAGAATAATTTAGTTAGTTGACTGTGGAGCTTTGAGCGATGAGACAGGCATATGGGGTACTGACGAAGATGGTCTTGGATATCCAGCTACCGCTGACGGCGAGGGCAACACACTCGCTGATGAGGTCCTCCTACATGATATATAAGACTTTGGATACAAGGTACTACCCTTGATGGGGAGACGCACAGCAAGCATGAAGTACTCGACACCTGAGATGAAACCCGCCGTTGTGATGAGGAGGCCGGAGAGAAAGGCCAGGTGAACATAGACGCGAATCAACGTAGGTCGTTGCTAAAAATTCATTGGTCAGGGGGAGAAGAGCTTGGTGGTCAGGACGCACCATGGCAGCGCTGACTGCGCCGAATATCTGGATCATGGCAGTGACGAGGTACAACGCGCCCAGCGCGATGGAAATTTGGGCTAACTTTGAGACATGATCTAAATGAGTCGTGGTGTAAGCTATGGCTGGAGGGAGTCGAGATGAATGCGATGAACGTACATGTGCGGAAGTCAATGTCTGCATCGTAAAAGTATGACCACTGAGGGAAGCAACAGTCATGTCAGAAGTGTAACGTGTAAAATGATGAATGGTGTACCGCTCTAAAGCATAGGTTGGTCAGGAATGATAAGCAATATGAGAACACAGCAAGACATACGATACAATGAAGCGAAAAGCATTGACAGCCGCAACTAGCAACAAGTTTGTTAAGTTGAAGTGTAGAGACTCATTAGAGGACTACACACTAGCAATCACAAAGTTCCTCCAATTTGCTTGATACACCTGAGCAGCAAACGCACCAATCCGCGCAAAGACCCTGGGCTTTGGATCGGTTACAGGGACCGGTTGTTGCTGTGGTTGAGGTTGTTCAGGTCGCAGACCTATTATTATGACGTGTCATTCCAGTCAATATCTCTCCTATATATATATCAACGGACCTGGACGGGTGTTGTCGACTTGAAATGCACATGAGGCAAACATATCGTTATCAATTACGAAAATGGGACTTACGCAAGAGCTGGAGGGGAGGAGGACGTGTCAACATGTCTGCTCCTTGTGGTGGTTCCGGACAAGGGAAAAACGCCTCTGATGCGTATACTTTAAATAAGGCGCTGCGGCGGGAATGCCGACGCTGGCAATCATCACGGCATTGGAAACCATCATCGATACATCACACCTTGATACTCCCCATTGACATCCACTACAGTAACTCGCAGGTCTGTCCAGTGTCAGGAGAAAATGTTTTTTTATTTATTCTTGGAATCTCCACATCTCCACAAAGCAACACAGGAAAGTCGTCGTCAAGGTGGACTTGTTGAGATAACAAGTGGTTGACAAATAAAGCACAGCCACTCACCGCCCTTACGCAGCCATGACCACGGACTTGTTGTTTCTCATCCACAACCTTCTCCATCCTTTTATTTCCGTTTTAACAAATTCAACGAGCAAGACCCGATGAATAGTAGATCTCCCCCGCAAGGCCAGTCTTCCTGTATTCATCTGTAAAACTATGAGGTACTGATACGTGTTTTAGGCAAATATCAGATGCTTTGTAGCATTGTCTCGTAAATTGACCATTTGACATTAGGCGCGCCTCCATCATACGCGTTCGTTACACGAGTGTACCGAAGCAACTTACGTCCTGTTGTAATATTCAGTGCGTCTCCTCCCTGTATGAAAACTACTTTAACTGACACAATCACCAGCTGCTTTCCTCGCTGGACTGTTTTGCCTCCTCTCGTACGTGCTGCTATACTCCTATCCTTCGATGGTGCTCAATTTTACCTTATTGCAGTGGCGTAAGCCTGGGTTTCATCGAGTGCGCAAAGCGGAAACTGACTATTGCCACAGATTGGCTGGTTCAGGAACTATGGCGTTGACAGAACTCGTGCGTCTCGTGAATTCTCTGGGCTCTTTTACTCATTGGGCTTTATTCAGAGAGTGTACCCAAGATAGCTAACGTTTCAATTGCGCTGGGAGCAATGTACATGGCTATCTTTGTTATTGGTGTAAGCGGTCTCTTTACACCAGCATTCACATATTGACGTACTTTTAGTTGTATGGAATGTACAGTGCGGTGACGGTAGGTTCTTCGTCGCCGTTTTGTGCGTCATCACTCATCCGTCTTAGCAACGTGTTGGACTCGTCCGAATCTACACACTTCTCGCGGCATTCGCCACCCTCATCGTCATCGCCGCTGGTTTGCTTCGTGTCGTCACCCACTTCGTTTTCAAGGTAAACCCGTTTATCCAGTCCCCCAGAACTTGAAAATGACAACATATATCCTAGAACGATCTTCTTACCGAATGCACATCTCTCACGTCCAACCAAGAAATTGTCTATGTGCGTACTATGACCAAGACGCCGTTCCTTTTGTTGACTTTTGGTATTTATTGTAGTATGGTTTCTGGGGCCCCATCAGGGCTGATATCCTCGATCCGGAAGAGGCTGCAGCTTGTGAGCTTTCTCCTTCATCATCTCTGGGCTTCCATTCAAATATCTTATGTTTACCAGGGTGCCGCTCATCCTGGAATCACGACTCATGGGCCGAAATCGTTGCTGTCCTAATCGTCGGAGGTATGTCAACTTATTTCATTTTATCACGGACCCTCTGACCATCCTCAGTCCTCGGCTTCCTCTTCACGATGATCGCCTTCGCTTACTACCGCCAGCTTCTCGACCCTACCAGCGCCGCCAACGCGAGCCGCGAGCCCTCCCACCAAGAACGGCGGGCCGGCGGGTTCCCCACGCACTACAACCCGCCGTATAACGCCTCTGTCCCCAATCTCCCGTACCACGCGCAGTACGCACCGCCCGCGGGGCCACCGCCTGGTCACGAGCAGGACGAGACGTTCGTGCCGCCGTACGACGGGAAGCCGCCCGGGTACACGGGTGGGGACGTGAAGGGGTATGATGCGGACGATAAGGATCCCTTTGCGGACTTTGAGAGGGGCGAAAGGGACGTGACGAGTCGGCCGTACCCTGGAGGCCCGGAGTCATTCCGCTGACCGTGATTCGGCTGCTTTGGACCTTACATATGGACTTGCTTTTGTTATCTCGTTATGTTTTCCGTTACTTACATGCATCATTAGTGTTTCTGGGCTGTGCTGGGCTACCCGTGTATAATTTGTACCATAATTTTACGACTGCAAAAACCATTAGAACGTAGAAGGGTTAGGTGACTCGCAGGTTTCTCTGTATCCTCAAGCCTTGTCCAGTTCAATCGCTTGCCAAGGAAAAGCGCTACCCAGGTAAGAAGGAGTAGTACAGGGACTTCCACCAGTGGCCCAATGGTCGCTGCGAGCGCTTGGTCAGAGCTGACGCCATAAACAGCGATGGCTACGGCGATGGCTAGTTCCTATCCACGACGAGGGTATTTCAATTATAATAAGGCAGGGCTCAAAAACGAATTGAGAGGGGGGAGGCTTACAAAATTGTTGCTGCCCGCAGTGAATGCCTGTACCACAGCCATCTCGTAGCCAAATGGAGCTTCCGCTGTGGAATGTTTTCGCGTCAGATAGAACATCAGGCCAAAGGCTCCCAACCACATGATTAGGAAGTAGAGGATCATTGGCACGAAGACGCGGAAGACGGAGCCAATGTTCTGGACGATGTGGTGGCCTTGGTACGCGAACATGACCAGGATGGTGTATAGCAAACCTGCGAGTGCGAGGGGACCAAAACAGGGGAGAAACTTTGTGTTCAGAAATGTTTTTCCCATGAAGTACCAGACGGTGTAACGAGTGATGACCCCGGCTGCCAGGGGGATGCCAAGATACTAAACGACAG
Organism: Blastosporella zonata; assembly: GCA_018856295.1. NCBI lineage: Eukaryota > Fungi > Basidiomycota > Agaricomycetes > Agaricales > Lyophyllaceae > Blastosporella > Blastosporella zonata. Next base: position 11,961 of record JAFLHD010017913.1, read on the forward strand.
CCATAAGATGTAAATACATATGACGATAGGAATGGAATTGATGCTTACAATGAGGACGGATATGGCGACAGATCCATAGGATACGTGAATGTCTGGTTGTCCACCTCCCCCGATCGTGTTTATGAATAGAAGGGCGTATGGAGAATAGAGAATCATCTGTAACACTGAGTTGACGATCACAAGGATGGCGCAATATTGTCCGTCGCCTCTTGCCAGTTGATTCCAGATCATCACCATGGCTATACACCGCGCAAGTCCAACGAGGATTACGCCTGTCCGGTACGTCGGTAGGTCCGGAAGTGTTGCCCATGCCACTCCTAGCATAACGAACGGGCCTACGATCCAGTTCAGGAAGAGCGAGATTCCAATGTGAATCCATATGCGCGACGTTCTGAATAGTTGCGGAAGTTGCTCGTATTGAACTTTCGTAAGCGTGGGCCACATCATGACGATGAGTCCAATTGCAATGGCTGGCAAAGTAAAATTAAAACTACTATGGTTGCCAACTCATGCAGTAGTGCTTACGAACAGAGACACTGTCAAAGCGTAAGGTGTCAAATGCTGCTTGTACCCCGGGCACAAATTCGCCAATGACCACGCCGATAATCATAACCAGAATGATGAGGGGCGACAACAGCTTGTCAAGAAGGCTAAGCTTCTTGAAGATTTCTGGTGGATATGTCATAA
>JAFLHD010017914.1:0-14630 GCA_018856295.1 Blastosporella zonata
ATGTGCGCGACGGGGTGTCCCCTGTGCGTATCCCACCGAAAATCGTCGAGGCCAGCGCAAGAAGACCCAACCTGATGACGCCATTGATGCTGAGCGCCGCGGCGCCCCGTCGTCGTCCTCTCGCCACGTTCGTCGCCGCGCCGAGGCCGGCGACCACATGGAAATGGACTCTGACAACTTGGATTCCGAATGGGATGGGGACAACTAGTGGCTCCCTTGTTTGCTCATTACACCTTTATTATTGGTTCTCTGGTTCTATTGTGTTTATATCCGGTTTTGTTGCTGTCCAAGGTTTTGTTGCTGTCACTCTTGCTGCTCTCGCTCTTCACTGCTCGCTGTCACTTATAAAATCTTTTCTTGATGCTTCCTAGTGCCATGAAACCAAATATTAATATGCAGTTATAGTTTGTCCTCAAAAATTGATCTGTATTGCTCTAGCAATAACACCTTATCTCTGTTGAATTCCCTTAACCAGGAAGTCCAGTGAAATCAAGGCTCTCGATGATTCTGTACTTGGACGACGGCGGCGACTTGGTGCGACCGTGATGCGGTACTGCTGCGCATCATATTTGATCTCCCTCTGTACTGGACCAGATAAGTAGTCGTTGAAACTTCAACAAGTATTAGGTGCCGCCCACGTAGCGAGCGCTCTTTCTAACGCCTTCAAAACCTCTTGTCCTGACGGGTTGTTTCTGGAGGGCTCCACGCCCAACTTGGCAGCTTGATCAGATTGGTCGGAGCCTAGCGTGGTGATTCTCGACTTGGACTCTCCCCATCTCGGATTCCTCTCAAAAAGCAAGCCATTCCTATTTGAGCAGGCTCAAATCGGCAATTTCGGTGTACTTGGGTGGATTTGTCCAAACTGAATACTAGTCAGGAACATCTTTTGACGTTCGAGCCTACTTATAGGCTCTGCTCCGACTCGCGTGCTACGAGATACATAGTATTAGCCTCTGTCGGCCCAATAAACGTGTGCAGAGCGTGCCCATCATGATGTAGACTTAATTCCAGGACGCCATATTCCCGAATGATATGGAAGATATCACTCAATGCTTCGACAAAACAAGCTGCGCTTCAGGATAGCAGTACATTAAATCCGGCAGCGCTCGCGACAAGGATCCCCCCCCCTCGGAAGACGATAAGGACAGTTGAACTTGACGGGTAGTGGTGCATGTACATCTTTTCGACTAATTTTACAGGCTGTAGTCGCACAACTTGTCTACGATGGTCGAGGGCTGACTTTGGGAGAGGAAAAGACGAGATAGGTGGTCAATGAAACAAGCCTCCTAATTCGACCGCCTCGTTGACTTCCACCATGTCACGCTAGGCTGTAGGTTCAAATTTCACCAATTTGCCTAGGACACTCAACGGTGATGAAACAGCCGTATATTTACGACTGAAAAACCAGTGAAGGGTGGTACACTGAAATTTCCGTGCCTATAATGTCTTACCGTGGCTCTGTACAGAACCCAGATAGACCTGCAAAGACAGTTGTAAGCCAGAGGAAGCTTTCAGATGAACATACGCTATGCTACATACCACCTAAAGACATGTATTCCGTTATCTGCACCGCAGTAGTAAAGGCGCCGCCGCGCCAGGAGAAAATAGGCAAGTTCTGGGTGCTTTCTTATGAGATGGCGTTCGAAGTTCTGCTGAGCTTTGGCCTCATGGGATTAACGGTGCAGAGTCTGACATTGCTGCTTTCTCTGGTAAGGGTGGAATCTGATTACTTTTCCCCTTCCCTTAGAGGAAGACGAAGCAGTGAGTTTGAGCTTTGATGCCAGTGTTAGGCTCTAATACTCTGCTGACATGTCTTCAAGGTCTCCTGCTCAAATGTGACATTGTGGAGGCTCAAGGGAGCTGAACAGATTGTTGAAGATTAGTAGTTAACATCATCATATAGCCATGAATGAGCCATGGGTTGTAGTCCTACTTCGTTGAATTGGAATAAACTGATTCGCGCGCAAGTGAATAAGTTCGTGCGATACTCACAGTGTCGGAATCTGGATCCGATCGGCATCGATCTTCGAATCATACATATCAGTCATCCCTGCTCGTTCTCGATGCATACTGTATACCTAAATATGCATTATGTTGTGCCAGCTCAACACCGTTTCTAGCCCTAACTTTGCGAGTCCGAGAAGCTCGGCCGTCTGAATCTCACAAACATCTTTTGCAACTTCAAGTTGACTCAACCTCTGGTTCGCGAATTTGGGTTCTATTATGAACTATAGAATCCTCCCCCTGGAATCTATTCCTCCACAAACATCAGAACCCCCTACAGCGGTGGTTTCTATAGGCATTGCCATACGAAATCTTGGACATTCAAGGCGCTGAGGCGTGGTAGAAAATCCTGCGCAGATGGCGCATAGTATGAAGCCATACCAGATTCTCATGCATCAAAACAATTGACATTTGCTTGCCAAGTCTTTTTCAGCTCAATGACCACGAGCTCCCTACTTTCGGTGAAATTCCGGCCTGGGTGCGAGAGGTTGACGGTCTCCAGCTCAAATTATCCCCCGCCAACGACGTGTAAATCCCGCTGATCTCCCGAATTTCTCCCAATCGCGGACATATGACTGAAATGCATGTTGCACTTCGAAGTTGGGTATGCCGACGGCTGCCTTTAAAATCATGTTTCCATTTGTCTTGACCATATCTTGTGTCTCCGATGCTGAGCCTCGCTCTCCAATTCCTTACTCTCGTGGTTGTTGTTCCCTCCGCCCTCGCACAGGGAGCTGTCTACTCCCAATGTCGGTCCCTCTTTTGATCTCTGTAATTAGACATGCGCTTAAGATCCCTCAGGCGGCGGAATTAATTGGACGGGAACGACCACCTGTGTTGCTGGGTATGTGGCAACAAATCCCTTCGAGTAAATTGTTTGACCTGGAATCCAGATCCGTTTGCACCTACCAGAATGACTGTCAGTAGTTGAAACCTTGTTGCTCGCTACATGATTGAGTAACAATCGAATTTTACAGATTACTCTCAATGCCTCCCTGGCACAACTACGACGACTTCTACTACCAAGTCATCGTCATCGTCATCGTCATCGTCTACTACCAAGTCGTCGTCGTCGTCTTCTTCGTCAACAACCACAACACCAACTTCGTCGACCTCGGCTACATCGTCCCCTACGTCTACCGCTCACGCGAACTATTGGTTCAGCTTGTAAGCGCAAGCTTCACCAGTAAACTATAAACTTCTTAATCAGTCAACCACAGCGGCGACTCTTACACTCAAACCGGATTCGACCCTACCCTGACCCTCCCTGCCGTCGGTAACCCCTTGGGCAACCCAACCTACCCCGGCTACACGGCCACTGGTGGTGAAAACTGGGTTGACATCGTGACGACGAAATACAACAAGTCGCTCGTCTTCACATATAACTACGCGTACGGCGGTGCCACCATCGATGCCACTCTTGTTACCCCGTATACTTCTACCGTCTTGTCCTTGACCGATCAGGTCAACCAGTTCTTGAGCGGTGCTGGCACCAAGCCTGCAGCTACCCCGTGGACGAGCGCGAATTCGCTGTTCTCTGTCTTCATTGGTATAAATGACATCGGTAACAGCTACTACCTGAGCGGCGATCGCAATGCGTGTGTTGAGATCATTTTGTTGGGGTTGACTTATATACTTAATCTTCTTCGTTGCAGCTTTTCCGATACATTGTTGAATGCAGAATTCGCCTTGGTGAAGAAGCTCGTGAGTTCTCTTCCTCTCAATTTGTTTCGCAGCACCTGACGTACCTCTAGTAGTATGCTTTCAGGCATCAATTCTGAGGATCGTTCTGATCGTTCTCTACAGCGACGCCGGAGCTAGGAACTTCCTTTTTGTCACCGTTCCTCCCATCGATCGTTCCCCATTGGTAGTTTTTCCTTTCATGTGGCCTCCATTCAAGTCCTCCTGAACTTGCTGCCTAACAGATGATTGCACAAGGCACTAGCGCCACTTCTGCCGAGAAGGTTGTCATCACCAACTTCAACATCAAGCTACAGGCTCAGGTGAATGCCTTCCAAGCCAACAATACAGGGGTATGGTCTCGAGATTTCTTTGTAGCTGCATCACGAATTCACACTGTATTAACATAGGTGAAGACGTGGATCTGGGACGCGAACGCCCAGTTCTCGACCATCCTTGACTCCCCGACCACCTATGGCTTCATTGACGCTGTAACGATTGGCTCTGATCCAGTCGATTTCTGGGGGTGCGTTGTTTCGGTGTTTTGTCGATGTGACTTAGGGCTGATAATAATGACCATCCTTAGTAATAACTATCATCCGAGCAGTATGTTTCTGATAACGTGACTCTTGTTCGAAATACTCATCAATACTTTATTCCAGGTTACGCGCACCAGTTCTTTGGTCAACAGGTTGGAAATGTCGTGCTCGGGAATACTATTTGGTAAAAAGAAATTGTGATCCTAGGGTATAGATACTAAGTTCACTGCGTCAATTCAACGAGTCTCTTGGCTATCTCGACTTTGGCGACCCTGTGAAAGATATTTATATCGGCGGGCAGCATGGGATGATATCCAGCTCCCAAACGAAAATTTCCATCGGAATTTTCCACAGAATCCAACTTGATCCTGGCCGCTGGCGACAATCGTTAGAACTTTAAAGATGCACAGCAATTGCCATCGGAATTTTCCACAGGATCCAACTTGATCCTGGCCGCTGGCGACGATCGTTAGAACTTTAAAGATGCACGTAATTAGCTTTTGGATGATCTGGCCCACTAAATCGTCCTGCATGTGCCGTGAATACCCCATGCCCACGATGGTCATAGCACTGTGAGGTTCCTCAGCGGGTCTCTCCCAAGATACAGAGTATAGAACGGGGGGATTCCAGGCACCGTCCGACTGTCCGGCGATGGTACTCTCCTGAAGGCAAGCGGAGGCGATTGTCGTGCCACTACGCCATATTAGGCTACAATACACAACGCACAATGGGGCATCCTCCCTGAATTACCAGATTTAGGATGAAAGAATTGTCGAATTCAATCCCCGAAGCACTGGCCCTCACCACGGCAAGACGAAAGGCGTGTTCAAGGAAAGTTCCGAAAACCCTTGTCTGATGCACGGGGTGTGATTAAATTCCAGACATTGACAAAGGAACGGATAATGGGAATGGTGTGCGCTTTGTGGAAATTTAACGGTCTTTGATGGGTCTGCTGGGCTCTTTAAAATGGTCGGTGCGAGGGCCATGTTTTTTTCGAGCTCTCGAGGAACCCCCACGGCCAAACCTAAGCGTTTTCTTTCCATCAAATTTGCCTTGATATTTTCCAACTAACTTACCGCTTTCGGCGTCACCCTCGTGCCACCCTACTCTTCGCAAGACCTCCCAGCCTCTCTACCTCTCACTACCACCTCTGTGAGCCTTGTAAATCAGCATGAAAAATTTCTCATTATTTCCAATGGGGGTGCCTTACATGGGGACCGTGAGGGTATCCCTCCTCCCAATGCCCAACGTCCCCAGCAACAGGCTGTACAACGAGGTGAATAAATCCTCGAGCTCTCTGGCATTCTCTCTTAACTCACCGTTATACGAAGGATGACCTCGACGTCGTGCAGAAGGCCTGGCAGGTGCCCTGGGAGCCCTTCCACCTCGTCATCCCCAATATGCCATCATCCATTAATTATGGATGGACCCAGTGCGTCTCGCGCGCTCGACCAAAACACCAAGTCATCGGGGATAACCTCAACGCTCAAGAGACTTCTTGGCCGCCCCGTCTCTCTTCAGTGAGGGACAACAAAGCTCCAGACTCCTACTTCCAGACCACGCGCGTCCCCACCGCCACTCAAGCTTCGTTGCTCCCTATGAGTCCCGCACCCGCATTCGAGGTCCGCTCATCCGTCACTCCCCTCACACACGCCGACTTTACCCCACAGTCCGCGACGAGCTTCCATATGGCCCACGATGAGAACCCCTTTTTTCTCACCACCGACTATGAGTGCCTTGACGACAACGACGACAATTTCAGTGCAGACAAGGGTCCCGTCATCCCTGCCCCAAACAACCGCGGCGCGCGTGAGCTGTTTGCAGTCTCTCAAGACGACGAAGAGGCCACGCCACGCCACAAGCGCGTACTTGATGAGGCGCCCCCGTCTCCCCCCGTCTCTGAGACCGGCTCAAACCGTTCCTCGGGCAGCGCTAAAGGCTGGGCACGTCTGCGCCCAATGGCTCCTCTTTCGATCAAAAATTCATCCATCGCGGCTATGGATGGGGTAGTAGGAGTGTCGACGGCTGAGAAGTCTAGTGCATCAGCGGCCTTTGAAGTGACCGGGGCTGATAAAAGGCAGCCTGGTAGTTTGGCGGCAAGTATACACCGAGTCCGGCTTCTCAGGATCCTCAACAGGACGCAGGATTGATTGGGGACAAAAGGAAAGGAGAAATGCGTGCTCCACCTTTGGACTTGTAATTGTGATCTGTATTTTTTTTTGTTTTTGGATTTGCTATGTTGCATTACTTTTATCCCGTGTCAATTTCAATATCATGCTAAGGCCTCTGCCATCTTCATGTTTTGCGCAGAGTATGACCGAAAAGGAGATGCGAAAGAACCCAGCTCCGTTGGACGGTGAAGCACACAAGCCAAAAGGACTCTTGGTAAACAATCTGTTGGCAATGTTTCCGAAACCCAAAAATTCTGCCTCCGAATGCACAATTCCCCCGATTATATCAAGGTGGACTGTGGCCAGTTCTGAAGTTTCAAGTACGGCGAGGATCATTGCCCAAATAGGTAGTGAAAACAAATACGGCACAACGAGTTGCCCAAAAAAAACGTCCTTCTCGTGTACGAACATGTTCGCCGTCGTAGCGCGTGGTATTCATCGTCGTGCAGCCCTTCAAACGGTGCGATGCATATCCAAAAAGGTCCCCAAGGCGCCGTTGACGGCGAAGGCAGCTGCCTCATCACCACCACCGCCGACGCCGACGACGCCTCCACCAGTTGAGCCGAAGTCGGCCCCGTCAGAGGAGCCTGCGGTAACACCTGAGCCTGTTGTTCCTTCGGCTTCCGGGAGCCTTCCCAGCTTGGATTTCTCACCTCCGGACCCTACTGAGCAGCAGCAGCAGAAGACTGGGGCGCGTTCGTCGAAGGGTTCGCTGTCAAGTGCGGAACGGCAACGGAAGTACATGGGCCAGGTGGCTCTGGCGATGCTTGCAGTTGCTTTCGCTGCAAATACGGTGCATATGGGCCGTGAATGGGAGGAGGAAGAGCTTGCAGCTAAGAAATTGGTACTTGTTGTGTCTATGACGAAATTTAAGGACCTACTCACTATAATTCCGCTTAGACCATTGAAAATGCACCTTCAACGCGCTTGGGACGTACTAAGGAACGGTTTACTGACTTATTCGATGTTCGTACGCTTATATTAATAATGTTACTATTGCTGATCCAGTTGTACAGTATTTCAATAAACCAGCATGGCCTGAGCTCTTGCCGCCAGCCTATCCGCCACCGCACCAAAAACCGTACACTCTCCTCATATCAATTGACGACCTCCTTGTCACATCAACATGGGATGTTCGTATATTCCATCTGCCTTTGAGAATTTGTCTGACTTTGAGCCCAGCGCCAACATGGTTGGAGAACGGCGAAACGGCCTGGTGTGGACTACTTCCTGGGCTACATTTCACAGTTCTACGAAGTGGTTGTATTCACTACCCAAAATCACTACGTAAGTCTCTGCTCGTTATCGACCTTTCTCCACGAGGCTAACCAATACCATCAAGACTGCCCTCCCAATAATAGAAAAGCTTGATCGATATAACTTCTACATCACCCACCGGCTCTTCCGCGAAGCCACTCGTTCTATCAATGGAAAAATCGTCAAGGATCTCTCTTATCTGAACCGAGACCTCTCCAAGGTCGTCTCGCTCGACACCGACCCCGAACACGTCTCTACCCATCCTGAGAATGCTATTGTCATTCCCAAATGGAAAGGTGACTCACGGGACGATGGTCTCATCGCCATGATTCCTTTCCTTGAATGTGCGTGGACACCTTATCACTTTTTCCCCAATTTACCCACATGCTTTATCATCCCTTAGCTATCGCCATATACCGCCCTGATGACGTTAGGCCTATCATCAAGAACTACGAGGGCATGAACATTCCCATCGAATACGGGAAACGGGAGGCGGAGGCCAAGGCGAAGCACATCGAGGAGTGGAAGAAGAAGAAGGGTGTCCAGTCCAGTTCTTTCTCCTCGATGTTCGGCATCTCTGCGCAGCCTCCACTTCCCATCGCCAAGTCACACGGCGGCATCCCGCCGACGTACCTGGAACAGAAACGCCACGAGGCACAATTGCAATATCAGGAAGAGCGGAAGTATATTACTGAGCATAAGGAGGAATTGGAGAAGCTGCTGGCGCAGGATCAGGCTGCTGTGGCGGGCGATATGCCGGGGTCGTTGTGGGAGGCCTTCGGGCAGCTCCAAGGGAAGAAGGAGGAGGAGGGTAAGGAGGGCGAAAAGGGCAAGGAGGTCGTTCCCGTTGCGTCTTCGTAGAGGCGACGGTTCCCGAGATTTATGCACCAGACTATCACTACTCATCGACATCTACCATAATATCGCAGTACAGCACATATTTTCACCATTACACAACACAACTCAGAAGATTGTATAAGTTTGACTGCATGGGGAACGCATCGGTGCCGAAAAACGAAGGAGATCAACAAAGATTGATGAATTTGATGAATTTAACGCTGCCCGAGCGGCGGCAGAACTTCTCCGAGCCCTTTTGCGCTTTTCCGGGCGTCGTGGGCGGTTGAACCTTTCGCGGATGCGTTGATGCGTTGAAAGTTCATTCTCTCTTTGATGGTTGCAATAGTTGCCATTGAAACGACGACGACTTTGTCGAATAGTTTCCGCTCCATGCCTAGCCGCAAGCCGCCTGTAGCTGCCTATGAGGTACCCTGATATATCGACCCTGAACATTCAGGAGGAAGTGACGAGTCTATTGCGATTTCGATATTTTCAAAGTCCACCTTTCCTTCCACCGCATCCTCCAGGATTCTCAACCACCATGAACGGCAGCTCCTCACGAACACCGCAGAGCAGCATGCCTTGGGACATCCCTGCTCCTCCATTTCGGAATAGACTTGATGACGACAGCTCACGTTCCTTAGATGAGTCTTTACGGATATCGAAGCAGATCGATGAACAAATATTGGCGTCAAAAAAAGCTTTGGAGAAGAAAAAAAAGTCAGTTCAAATACTCCTCTTAGGTATGTCGACGCCTATCACTTCTTTTATCTTTTTCGTGCCCCAAGGGCCACTGATTCACGGAATCTCCCAGGCCAATCCGAGTCGGGGAAGGTAAAACGTCTATTCCTACTTATTACTAAGCGATGCCACTAAATGGTTCTCCTTTAGAGCTCTGTCCTTAAAAGTGAGCCGCCAAACCTCTAACTACTCTATTAGAGTGCTCACCGCGTCGTCAGATTTTCAGCTGGCTTTCGCGCCCAAGCAGTTCGGGTCAGAGAGGCTCGTGTGGAAGGTTATCGTGCAACTTAATCTTATAGGGTATGTAAGCCTTCGATCCGTAAAATAATTCTCCTGGACATTCTCCTCCCCAGGTCACTGAAACTGATCCTCGACATCCTATCGCACGAATGGGAATCAACAGACGCGGCAGGCAACAATCCTCTCACCCGTGAACTTCGCCGTATACGACTCGGCCTTTCGCCACTTTTTTTCATTGCGCAAAACGCTGTGCAGCTTATCTCGCCTGGGAATCAAAGTTTTCGCGATGTGTGCGTGCGACCGGGCAGCAGCTGGAAGGCGCTCCTTCTAGAGAGACTGGGGGATAGTGGTAATAGGAATCGCCGCTCACAAAATCCTCTCAACAAGGAGATCGATCCCACGCATGTCCTTCTCGCATCCAAGAATGATATCCTGACCTTGTGGAAGGACCCTAATGTACGAGCTGCACTCAAGAAACGGGGCGTGAGGATGGAGGAGATGCCCGGATTGTGAGTTCACTATTTTGCTTTCAAGGAGCCTTCCTCATCAGCACGTATAGCTTTTTGAATGATGTAGAGCGTATCGTGGACGAAAAATATGTACCGACAGACTGTACGTGTATTTTTTCATCGATTTAAATCAGATAGGAAGGTTGATTCATCACTCTAGCGGACATAATGCGCGCGCGAGTTCGTACTCTCGGGGTTGAAGAGCATCACTTTATCATTGAAAGGGGTATGGGGTTTGACTTGAGCACTTCTTGGAAGAAGACACTGAACTTTCAAAGGGTTGGACGTCGGCTCTGAGGTCTTCATCACCGACGTTGGCGGAAGCCGAAGTCAAGTACGCTCCAACATTTTCCCTTATGCTCGAAGCTGATCTCCATCTTCACAGAGACCAAAGTGGATCCCTTATTTTGAAGACGGTAAGTCTGTCTATCGGACTCAGGGACGAAAGGATCAACCATTGTCGTAGTCCAGACAATCGTCTTCCTTGCGCCCCTGTTGTTCGACCGGGCACTCGAGGAGGACCCAGAGATCAACCGACTGGTAAACACTGCTTCTTCCATCACAACCTGTCCTTTAACTGACTTTTATTTTTAGGAAGATAGCTTGTTGCTGTGGCGGGAAATTTGCCGGAATAAGATCCTTGCGAAGGCCTCCTTGATTCTCTTCTTCAACAAAGTACGTGCTCTTGTTCCGAATTTGACCATCATTCTCATACAACCAACTTCAGACCGATGTTCTCCGTCGAACGCTTGCTGCTGGCGTCAAGGTTAGGAAGTTTGTTCCTAGCTACGGAGATCAACCAAACGAAGTTGGTCCGGTTACAAAATGTAAGAACGTGCGCCATCGAGTGTCCCATTCTCCAGGCACTAATCTCTTCCCCTCCAGACTTCTGTGATAAGTTCCGCACATATCACGTTCGTGCTAATCCCGTTTGCCATGCAGATGTGCTGACCTTGTCTCTCTAGCGCAAGCTCTCGCCGGTTCCTCGACCCTTCATGTATCACGAAACCTCTGCCATTGTGTGTACCCTTTCTCATTGTTTCTCCTAAATCTAGTTCACGAACAATAATCCAGGATACCTCGTCCATGGCAGCACTCCTTCTCGGAGGTTAGTTTCTTCTTCTACCTTGTTTCTCCTTTAAATAACTTGCATGAAAGCAACAGTTCGAGAGATAATACTGCGTATATATTTGCAGCAGGGCGAAATGATATAGCGCTTGGATATTTCTATTCCTAATAATGTATGTAATGCAGCATGTCATACTTATAATTCTGCGTATGTACGAGTACATACTTTAAGCTACCATGTAATCGTTAATATCTATGGTTTATTTAGCGGACTGGATCATATCGGTGTACTTATTCAAATGAAATGGCACGTGGGTATTTGATCCGGATCATTCAGGAGATTATCGGATATCACTGCGATTTCTTCGGTCGTGAATTTATGAATTCTACGCCGCAAGAGAATGAGGATAAATCCCAGTATTGGGAACATCCACTATAAGCAAGCTCTTTTAGAGAATGTCAGATAAGTACCACCCACTATCGTAAGAGCGAATAATATCAAATGTCGGATGCCGTGTCACGGTAGATAGGTGAGCCGCAGTATATCGGTTAGTAACCCAATAACTGTCATCAAGTCTTTATCTGATAAGACCATCCAGCATAGATCTTCCCCCTTCCATTCCCCCAATGTCCTCTACAAAAACCGTCGTTGTCCTTGGTGCAGCCTATGGAGGTTGGTCGTTCTTCTCAACCATACCAGCTTACTCTTAAACACTCTATTAGGTCCAAAAGCAGCTCAGATACTTGCTGCCGGTGTCCCCAAAGGATGGAGAGTGCTCTTGATAGATCGAAACTCGTAAGTCGACTGAATGAAGCTATCTTAGATATACTGATGAGAATAATTAGACATTCAAACAGTCAGTATCACGATGGAGCTGTGCGTGCACATAAAACACTGACCATATTCCATAAATAGACGTTTACATTCTCCCTCGATTGTCCATACTGCCCGGGCATGAACATAAAGCATGTAGGTCACTTGAACACCATCCAGTTCTACATGTACTGACCGGTTTTCAAAGTCATTGCTAACACGAACGTATTTCGTCTCGATGGCCCCTCATACCCTCATCTTCGTCTTCAAGCCACAGTCATGTCAATCGGAAAGGACACCATAACATTATCGAAGGCCTTCCCAGAGCACGACTTGCCAACCACGACCGTTCTCTATGATTACATGGTTTATGCACTGGGTTCTCACATGCCAACTCCTCTCAATCTCTGGGCTCTTGATTCAAGCGGAAGTTACGTCCCACCAAAGCCCGTCAAGGGCAGACAGCTCCCTGTATACCGAGGAATGAAGTCCGAAGGAATATCGTGGCTGAAGGAACATCAGAAGATTGTTGAAGACGCGCCGTCTGTCCTCGTAGTAGGAGGCGGCGCACTTGGAATTCGTATGTCAATGATGAGTTGACGCTCTGTACTTTGACTTATCTGCCGTCTCTCTATCAGAATTCGCAACGGACATCGCTGCAATACACCCCACAAAGAAAGTCACGCTTCTCCACTCCCGGAAGCGCCTATTACCTCGTTTCGATGAAGCGATGCACACAGAAAGTAAGAGTCTCCAAACCAGCTCCGTTGACTGCGCTGACTTCTGTTTCTCAATTAAGTCCTGAGCTGTCTGGAGGCGTTTCATAACATCGATGTCATTTTAGGCGAACGACTCGACCTTTTGTCCGTAAACGAGGAGCCGGAGAAAGTTAATGAGAGCGGCCAGCGTGTAGTACGCACTGTGACTGGAAGAGAGATTGCTGCCGATCTGCTAGTACGGAAATTACAATTTACCCTCTCGAAATATACTAACCGGCGATCTGTAGCTTCTATGCACTGGCCAGACACCAAACACAGGACTCCTCAAGGCGCTAGATCCAGCTACTGTCAATCCCGGAGATTCGTTGGCTCACATCCTCCGCACTATGCAGCTAGGAGTTCTCCCGCCCTCGACATCTACCGCTGAAATAGAAGATTCACTCAAGAAAGCCTCCCTCTCAGAATCCGCCACTCCTAGTGCCACCACGGAAGAACCTATAGAGGAGACTCCTTATCCACATATCTTCGTCATCGGCGACGCAGCAGATGCCTTTGGCGCCATCGCAGCTGGCCATAATGCGTTCTACCAAGTTAGCATTTCGCTCATCAACGGTTGTAACAGCTAACTGACGGAATGCAGGGCATCGTCGCTGCAAACAACATTCTCCGTCTCATCAAGCGTTCTCAAAAAGCCTCACCGGAGGATGAGCCTCTCGAACGATATGAGCCTGGGCCCCCGCGAATCAAGGTTTCTGTTGGGCTGGTAAGTTTCCTTAAAAAATTAGGCTTAAACAAGTTATACAGACAACACAACAGGATAAGGCAGTATTCCAATCGGAAGGTGTCATCGGTCGACGCGACGGGGCTCCTGACGATCTCGGTGCATCGACTATGTGGCCATTGTACGGGATAGACGTCACCCACGATGATCAGATGTATGAATAGAAGGTAGAATAGAATGATCTAGAGGCATTTAATTTAGACTTGCGTTCAAATAGACGTTGAAATTTTTAGCGTTGTGATTGCACAAATGTATGGAGTGAAAGGGAGTGAGTTTTTGTGGGTATAAAGGGAGAGGTATATGTATATATAAGTAAGGAGAGGGAGAGAGATGGAACTATGTAGAAAGAGAGAGAGAGATAAAGCAGTCACGGTCTAGTGTAGTGGAACGATGAGGTATGTGAATAAGAGAGATACAGTACGAGAGAAGAGACAGAGATAGAGACAGACAGACAGACAGGCAGAAAGAAAGAAAGAAAGAAAGAGAAAGAAAACTAACGACGATGCGCAGGAAGATGGGAGAGCGAAGGACGGGTCAACCCTTTCGTAGCTGCAGCCGGGACCAGGGGCGGAGCGAGCGACATGCGCTTGGGAGGAGCGAGCCTCGACTTTGATGCTGGAAGGGAGGGCCAAGGCACGTTGGGCTTGACCGTGGCGAGCGGTGGGCGAGCTGTGCGCTTGGCAATTGACTTGGGTGCGACCGTGGCGAGTGATTGCCTTGGAGGTTTTGGCTTGAGTGCGATGGTCGCGAGAGACTGTCTTGGTGGTGCCCTCGCCTTTGGTGCAAGTACTGCGAGAGATTGACGGGATGGCTTTAGCGGTGCGAGTGACTGCCTCGGTGCGATCTTGGGCGGTACGAGAGAATGTCTGGGCGTGGCATTGGGGCCAGGGGCACGAGTCGGGAGCGATGGGTCGAGGCACAGCCTTATTCTGGACAGAGACGTGAGGCGGGGCGTCTATCGACGCGCGCGTCGTGGCATTGTTAGCTGGGGCTGTAGTGGCGACCGATGGCTTCACAGGAGCTGATAGACGAGGACGGAGAACTCGAGTGGTAGGAGCTGGTGCGCTTGTGGATTGTCTTGGTGCTGCTGACTCCCGTAGGGCCTTAACAGGAGGATCAAGAACAGGCTCGAGCGCGATTACAAGCTCTGGAGAGGCTTTAGGTGGCGAAGGTCGAGGGGAACCGACCTCTGCATCCCGTGCTCCGTACAAAGCGTAGACGGCCTTCATTTCATTGAGTATGGTGTTGCCCAGGAGTTCTGTCAGGGTCT
>JAFLHD010017915.1:0-12264 GCA_018856295.1 Blastosporella zonata
GTATACATATCGACCCAGCCGCAGCCTCGGCACTTCCTCGGAGCAATATGCTCGCCTCATCGGATTGAATCACTTACCACCGTCCCCTCTACTAAGGTCGAATTCAATGACTGGCGTCTCAAGCACTCAGAGATCCGCCAAGTCTTCATGATCAGTGGTGGAAGAAGCATTGAAAAAGGCACGGTCAGGTCTATAGGAAAATCACACACACTATCCGGTTCGACCGGCTATTTCGAAAACATAGGCGGCGGCCTTGTCTTGCATCACGGACCGGGGGGTGGCCTTGGAAGTTGGAGGTCGGATTGGGCGACTATGAGTGGATAACCTTGCCACGATCTTGTTATTTCTGGATGTTGAATATTGAATGACGATGTGTGGAACTGGTGAAGAGTAAATCCACAGGAATTGAGGGTGACGAGGAGTATGGCTCCAACCACCAGCGTGTTATTTTTATGAGCACCAAGCTACTTTTATTTTTTGCTCATGTCATGAATGGGAATCATAATGGGCGCTCTTTTCTATTGAGATCAATATGTAACGGTGACACCCATCCCATGATTTCCTGTCAACAAGGTGGCTTCATGTGGTGTAGACGCATTGACTAGTATTATCCGATCGTACTTGGATTGTACTTAACAATCGTTGTCCGTACAGTTGAATAAGCACTACAATTGCACCCTTTCCTCAAGCTTCCGTTTAAAAGAGTCTGTCTTCGACCGTATCGTCACCATCATCCCATCGTTGCTTCTCAAGCTCCATCTCCTCCCTGATCTTAGCCTCGTCTGTCAAAGTGATCGCCACACCAGTTGTATCTGCTTGCCGCAGCGTGTTTATTGCAATCAGAACCCAAGTCTGGCAGTCAAAATTTGGATCATTGTATACGATCGCCAATTCACTGAGGCGGTCCTCCATCCATTCCATGGATTCGGCTTGGACGGTGCCAACCTGGCACCCCCCACGCAATGACTGGTTTCGACCGAAGTGCGGCAGATGGTGTGGGTTGAACTTGAAATTGCTGGAATTGCCTGAGATTTCGAAGACAAATGCATTGTTCTTGTCGGCCATTGCCACCAGGCTCCAGTGCTCACTCGGCCCTGGATGGCCCTGGAGGTTGAATTGGGCAATTATGAGCGGATAAGTTCCCATGACCTGTTTGTTGAAATAATCTAGAGACTGGTGTATAGTAGAAACGATAATCAACTCACTAGGACTGAGGAGTCTGTGCGATGATCTTGGTAGGAGGTTGAAGTGTGCAATGAAAGGGTCGCCATCGGAACAAACGGTCAAAAGCAAGGTTAAAAGTCAGGCAGTTAAATCAGGCACATCCCGTCTTTACTTAACCATAATAAGACAAAGCATGAGTACAAGCACAGCTGACTATATTCCGAAGACAAAAGAACTAAATGAGCGAGGGGGGACGAATCCTCATGTTTCCCCGCTTCGAAACTTGTCTCTCAATCGCATCAAAGCCTTTCCCAGCTCGTTCGACCCTTTTTGGTCTTGACCGATGCCCCAGAAGGAATCCGCAGGTGAGTTCTATAGGTGAAATTCAGAAATGTGAAGTCATCCATCAACAGGAAGCGCGCCTGCTGACCTCAATAAGCACAGCGTCGCCCGTCGACACTAACAGCTCCCTCAGCTCTCTGTGTTGCTGGAACTTGAGGAGGAGTACTGCATCCATCTACAAAGCCATGCTATGGGCAAGAATCTACAGTGAAAGAAACGGGACGAACCATGACAACGTTTAGCTTGAACCAATCGGCTCGTGCAAAGTGCTTGTATCGCCGGGCCATCTCATAAGCTTTGCGTGGAGTTTCACAGGCCCGAATATCATTTGCAATACCAGGCTGATGCTCAAGAAACTAGAATTCTATAAGTGCGACGTACGATAAACCACTTGGGAGATAAATGGCAAACCTTCAGTGATTGGAATAAATGCTCGCTTGTAGGATAGCGTTTCCCGTTATAAAAGACGTCATGGTCGGAGAAGTTTGTGAATTCGTAGTAAGGGTCATTTTTCTCGTAGAACAGGATAGGTTTCTGCGACCCGTAGCCTGGAAATGGGTTTGAGATGCTGTAATTGCGCATCGGAGGAGGTGGGGGAGCCGGTCGGGGCTGCGCAGTCTTTGGGCCAGCGAACTTCATACCAAATGATGAAGTTCGGATACTCAAGCGGGTAGCATGACTAGATTACATGGTCATTAGCGCCACAAGACTACACGAACAATCAAGGGAGAAGACATACACGGAGCAGTATCCATCTCGAGTTAGGGTCTTGCCATTGCATACACTATGCTTACACCGATATACCGATGACTTTAAAAGCGGATGCATCCTGGCGCAGTTCTGACTGCAATGCGGAAATCCCTCCAACACATCTTGGGGGTTCACGCCGCATCCCTATAGATTTCAAAACCACGTATTAGAAAATGAAATTGAACAGTGTCATAATGACTGACCAGGCAGAGCGGCAGAGCATTGTTTGGCGTGGGTTTTATACTGGTAGCCAGACCTAGATCATCCTGGTGTTTCTTCGCACAAGTTTTACCACAGTAGTCGTGTACACGCCCACCAGCCTCGACGAACCGGGGTTTCACACCACACCGCTGATTGAAAGAACGATATATT
Source organism: Blastosporella zonata (assembly GCA_018856295.1). Taxonomy (NCBI): domain Eukaryota; kingdom Fungi; phylum Basidiomycota; class Agaricomycetes; order Agaricales; family Lyophyllaceae; genus Blastosporella; species Blastosporella zonata. Next base: position 2,629 of record JAFLHD010017915.1, read on the forward strand.
TGTTAGTAGGGGTACAACGCGTACCTTTGAGAAATGGCTTACCAAACAGAGCGAAACCGGCGTACTTTGAAATGGCACGGTGGGTGGAAAGCTTCCAGTATACCTGTTTTTACAAGTATTACCGCAGTAGACGTGGACGCGTCCATTAGGATCTACGTATTTGGGCCGCGCGCCGCATCCCTTCCACCATGATCGTCATCAGTACTACAGGATGTGTCTAAAAGATGCAGTTCTCACTTTGCACAAATCCTTTGCCTGGATTGGTTGATCGAAGATGGGGGCCGGTTTTTGATGCCCAGTAGGCTGCGACACACGCGTTGAGCCTGTTGAAGAGGAAGACATATAATATAATATGGGGACTGAACTGGTGACGCGTACTGGCTCTTCGGTCGCATCCAGTTCGAAAGAGAAGATAACATTCTTGCAAAAATGAGGGCCGTGAGATGTGCCAAACCCGTGATTGTGATAATTCTAGAGGCCATTCATATTAATTATAGAAATGAAAACAAGTTCGAGCAGAACGAGGGACTTACTGGGATTGGCGTAGATTTCAGGGTGTAGTGTAAGGTTGAAGAAGCAAAGATACAGACCGTGTTTCAAATTGCCTACAGAATGTCCTCATGTTTCTTGTGTGGCAATAGATTATGGGTGGCTGGGGCGTGGTTCAGTCACGCGCCCAAACAGCCCTTGATTGGTGGCGGTGTTACACCTTGATCAGATCAGATAAGGATGAATACCGTTTGCTCCACCATTTACCAGGGCGAGGAACTGTATGAATGTGTAGTATCGAATGGATGTTATCATGTTATCTCAAAACGTGTTGTCAAAAGGAAGAAGTAGCGGCAGGGAGGTCAATAATACGCCACATTTACACAAATAAGCAACAAAGAAGACATATTATTTATCGTAGTAAGTAGTATTATAAATAAGTGTGAGCTCTGAGATGAGTGTAGGATGATTGCGTATAAAAATAATGAATATCCGTTAGTAGCAAGACTTGATAAGGTCAGATGCCCGTTCCGCAAATACATATACAATAGCTTGAAGATGTGCGCTGGGTACGAAGGGCTGCATAAGGTTGTTAAAAAACAAATGAATCATCGCAGGAACAAGATGACGCACCAAAACAGAAGCGTCAACAACGCGAACACCCACGGCCTTCTTAAGTCTCAGATCCGGGTCTGTAACGCCTGTCTTAGCGCCTTTGGGAGACATCGCCGCTGTTCCGGCAGGGTGGAAGATGGTGCCTGCATTGGCAGCGATATACGCATCGATTTGCGCATCCGTTTCGACACCTGCAAATGCACCGATTTGGGCAATGATATAGTCTGACCACGCCGGGGCCGTGACAAACTTCTTGGCAGTCTTAACAGCCTCCCGCATAGTGACCTTGTCAAATTCGCTCTGGAGGAGGGCCGGATCAATGATAGGAGCGTCGAAAGGGTTGTTGGAACGGAGTGTGATAGAGCCCCGTGATGTGGCGGACAGGACAACGGTGCCTAGGCCCATGAAGTTACCTGTGGGAGGAGCACCAGGTAGAGGGAGACCGTTCTGTCAGTGACGTCAGTGCAGATCAAAAAGACTGTGTATGACAGACGTACAGAGACAAGGAACTCGTAGTGAGGTGTATTCGGGCCGGGTGTTGGATCGCTGGTGTTCAAAAATATGGAGTTGTTCTTGGCAAGACGGAAGAAACCAAGGTGAGAGGCTATAGTATCGACCATAAGACCCTGGCCAGTCGTGGCCCATTGATTGATGTCTGCGCTCTGGACCGCAGGGTTGCGTAGGAAAGGCTCGAAAGTAGTATTTCCCGGCTAGTGGAGGTTCGAATAAATATCAAATTCTCTCGCGATCAATGCTTACTGACCGCGTTCACGAGCCATGGGTTCGAAAGGAAAGAATGATCGCCCAAATTTTGACCAACATCGGGAAGGTTGACCAGAGAGGTAACATTGAGTGCTTTGAGAGAGTTAGGATTGCCAATTCCTGAGTTCAGCAAGATATGCGGAGTTCCGACGGTGCCAGCGGAAAGAATAACTTCCTTTGAGGCCGACACGCTTCGCAGAGACCCTATAACGATGTATTAGGAACTACGATAACACTTTCAGACAGACCACTCACCGCCAACGCTGGTGCGATATTCAACTGCCCGGAAGGCCGGCAACTTCGTTGACTTATCCGTGCCAGTTTCAAGCAGGCGTGATACCTGCGCATTAAGGAGGACATCGAGGTTCGGCCTGGCGAGGAAGTTGGGAGCGAGATACGAAGTTGCAGAGCTTGAACGCTTTGCGCCATCTACAGTGATCTGGATCCAACCTGAATGTGCAATAGGCGATCAGAATGGATAATAGATAGCTTCAAATCCAAGCCATACCTATGCCAAGTGGACTTCCAGAATTCATATCCAGGTTGAATTTGTAGTTAGGTCCCAGCTGGCTTGTTGCATTTATGACTCGTCCGTCAATCGCTGTCGGGAAACCCGATAGACTGACGGAGTTCACACCGGTAAGGCTGTGGACCTTGGGATTGAACTGTCCAGCCGTGTTGTGATTGTCAGCAGGAGCGGTCCACTTTTCGTTTTTCTTGAAGTAGGGTTGAAGTGCGTTCCAAGACCAACCACCGTCTCCCGATATTTTGGCGAACTCATCGTAATCCTCGGAAGAACCACGAGTGTACATTAAATAATCTTCGAGGAATCGCTCAGTAAACTGGGCAGAATTGAGGGTGTATGATCCAACATACTGATGGTGCTGCATCCCCCCATTATGTGCCCTCTTGGATAAGATATTGATCGTCCCCCGAGACCAGGTTGTGGAGTAGTAGTATAGTTCCAATCATAAGGAGTACTGGGGGCAAGTGTACCACCCAAGAAGGGTACCATTGCTGCAACAACACCATCTTGCCTGTCGGATGGTAAGCTCCAGACCTGGTTGAAGAAATGGAGGCACCTACGATCCACCTGCTTCAAGAATAAGAACTTTGAATTTCGGGTTTTCCGTGAGACGGTTGGCAATGACATTTCCCGCATTTCCCCCTTGGAGAGATTTTGATTAGCTTGTGTAAAATCGGAGCTAAAATGTGTGCTTACCTCCAACGATAACAAAGTCATAGACAGCGCCTGGGGGAAGACTTGTAATGACAGCAGCACGCGTGAAGGCAGGAGACAAGAGGCAAAAGAATGCAAAATAAGCAGCGTTCGAAAACTGCATCCTACTACAAAGAGAGAAGAAAAACGTCGGAGAAAGGGGGAGAAGATGGAATGGTGAAAACACAGTGTTAGAGACTCTACACTTATAAGACGTCCCCTACATGACTTCCCAATGCGGATGGTGTAGCGCAGCAACAATATCTTTTTAGGACCGACTGGAGGAAGGAGAAGGTGACAGGCAAGACAGATACAGCCCCTGGGCTCAACAGCGGTTCGACCCCGATATCAAGATAGAAATGAGTGATCGAGTAGATGTCACTTTGCAATCACTGAAATGAAGCGTCCTAGTAGCATTGCAGTGTCCACATGTCAATTTCAGCGTCGTCATGTACGATACAGCACCCGGTCAACACAAACCCCAACCGCGTCCAGTGGCGTGCAATGTTACATCAATGAGTGTGGACCTGGAGACACTTCAACCTTGATGTAACTCGGGTTCCTTTCAAGTTCCTTTGTTGCTTCAGCACCGCCGTGTAGACGTGTAACCAATGAGATTATGATGTGGCTACTCCGATCCGTTACGACCTGTTCGGTATTGATGTGTGGTGAGAGCCAATTTCCAAAATGGCAGTTCTGCTGTCAATTCCTGGCACCGAGTATTCGAGGCGGTGATCCCGCTACTCGTCCCGTCTTGAGTCGAACCGTCGGGCCTTGATACAAATTCGACCTACGAATCGCCAACAATCGACGTACGGGTGAAGATATCAACATGCGATGAATGGATATTCGAGTCTGGTTCAGCTGTTCGAGCAAGCATTTCGAGTGGTTTGGTTTCAAGTTAAGAAAATGGGACTTGGCACTGCTCAGGCCTTTCAACCGCATGGAATTGCCATCGCCATCGAGCTGAGATACTAAAAAACAGTCTTCATATTTTGTCTACGAGCAAGGCACCTTGAATGATGACCAAAGGATGAGGTAAACGGGTGTATTTCGTGTCGCCACCAATTTGAGGGTTCCAGGACCTATTCAATATAAGCTGAATGAAGATTCAGTCAAAGATTCAATGAAAGGTACACTGGCAGAGGGTATCAAAGGCGGTGGTTGTCCAATTTCACGACGGTCAAGCCGCGACGGGTTTGTCGGAATTGTCCCGTCGACGACGGCTTTTCCCGGAATCGCCCCTCTTCACCCTCACCCTCACTGCCCTCTCTCATTGCTCCGCGTCGTATGGATCCAGAACGGTAAAATTCTACCCTGGTACCTCGATTCTTTTGCCACGGATCACTGCGACTGGTCACTAGCAGCTTGGCCGAGGGATTTTTACTTCGAAATTGGCTGTCAAAGATAACGATGATGGTTGTCTTCAACACATGAAAATGTTCGATGATTTTCACACCATCCAAGTCCTTGATAACCTTTCCGTATCATCTGCACCGTCATCTAGCTGATCGTGTCCTCTCAACATGAGAATAACTTCCCTATACAGTATTGATGTGATATGCAGAGGTGAATGTTCCTTGTGCTATGGGTTGACCAGCTGTGAAGATATTCCTCGAAGGAGAACTTATTCTATCTCGTTTATAATAGATTACAGCGGCCTTCACACAAGTTGTGGCCGAGTTCGATCTGACCGATGTCCGGTGCTAAAACTAATAAGTATCCATTCCAAGATTTCTGATTTTTCCCACTTGTTCCTAAAACTCTCCGGTGTATGCTCATTATTGAGGGAAGCTTGTATACTTATTTCACACTCCGAAATTCATTTACATTACTTTGTCGGCCGTAGGATATGGTGGCGCAGGACATCCTCCACATGTTCGAAATCAAGTCTCCGGGATCCGGAAATCGCGTAATATCATATCAAGTAACAATCACCATTTCAATCAGAGGATATCATTCCAATGACTTTGAGAGACAAGTGAAACTGCTTATGATTCACACCGTCTGATGCTCCTCAAACCACTATAAAATTGTAATTGAATGATGATCTAGATTCTGAGAAACAAGCGTGGTTGTGCTCACCTTCTTCAAAAACTGTGACGATTCCTTGGGGATTCGTTCCTGAGTCTCATAGTTCACATATGTCACTCCGAACCGAATAGTGTACCCTTCAGCCCATTCAAAATTGTCGAGAAGGCCTGTCGATGAAGAGTCCTTTAGCGCCACAACACCACCGCCAGACGTTTCAGGGACGTACTCCATGCGAAATATGACCTCACGTCAACGCCATCAACGGTGATAGCCTCCAAAAGCGCCTCGGTGTAACCACGATAGTACTCGATACGATCGGTGTCACGGACGGCTTCGGCCGCAGGGAGGATATTCTCATCTTTACAAGTAAACCCGTTCTCAGTTACGCTAGGATGGGTTAGATATTTTTAGGGCTAACGTTAGCAGAAATTAGAGATGAATCGGACTTACTATATCGGCGTGCTGTAAGTCTAACGGAACCGAGTTAGACATGGACGGAGGGATAATAATGATGATCATACCTTCCACAAATAGTTCAAAAGCTTGTCGGGGACACGTCGGTCAGGTCCCCAGGCGCGTCACACAGTTTAGGAAATGAAACGTACAGCTCTAAATCCGGGAGGATCTGATGTATCATGATGTTGTTAGATGCTCACAGCGTGATGAAAATGCTGGGATTGACTCACAGGTCTGGATCCAATGGACACCAGCTGATGAGTTCAAACATAACAGTTGATCAGTATCGTGTGTGTGCGAGTATAGTCTGTATGACTGACCTTGCGTCCCTAGCTGGGTCCCATCGGACCGGGTAAATCCAGTTATCACTTTGCCATTAAACTCGTCGGTCCCTCCGGGTTCTATACAATGTCCAAAACGACAAAATCAGTGATATGTACCAGACAGGTGATGATATGACAGCCACGGCAATGAGGTGGTTTCTACTCACGGACAACATTGGTTGTGTAGGTGTTGAGCCCGAAGAAATCCGAAGAACCTTTTACGACAGCGATCTCCTCGTCTGTAAACTTAGGGAGGCGGTCACCTGCGGAGGAGACGATGGAAGCTGGGTAGTGGCCTTTGTATATAGGATCCTGATCAGGAAAGACAATGAATCAAATGAATTGAATCTTCGAAGACGAGAATCATGAACGCGCACAGCAAACCAGCCTACGAACTAGTTCAGCTCTATAGATGGTTTTAGACATGTAAATCCTGACCTAGACGTGCATCAAGTGCACTCTGTGCAGCCTCGACACCTGGGTCCACGCGTTAGCGGCGATTAGTCGTGAAGGCGTCGTGAGAATGACTGCGCAAGAACTTACAGGCGGGGTCGTTCTCATCATGAGGGATATACCACACGCCGTCCAACGTGATCCCGATTGTTCCATTTTGTGTACCCTGAAACTTTTCGCGATAAAGTTTGACAGCGTATGCGTGCGAGAGGATAAGATTGTGGGCCACGCTGTGTAGCAAGGTATCATTAGAAGCAAGCTACAGAGTAACGCAAGTCACACACATGAATGGTTCGGTCTTAGAATCTCCCTGCTCTGAGCGCTCGCGATTGCTTGAACGGCCTGGTGCAAAGACGCCATAGGCGTACCCCAACGAGGAGACAACCCATGGTTCATTGTGCGTAATCCTGAATCTGAGGTTGGAATGCGGTCGAAATAATAATCCACTCACAAGGCAGGGTGTAATTCCAACTCTTAATATCTCTTCAATGATGTCGCGGTAGAACTTCACCCCTTCAGGATTAACTGGGTCGTTTCGTCCGCCAGCGGGGATGATCCTAGACCAGGATATCGAAAGCCGATATGCAGTGGCACCGTAAGACTTAACAAGCGCAATATCTTCCTTCCAGCGGTTGAAGGAGTCTGTCGCAACGTCGCCTGAAGACTGATCTGCGATGGGAGAAGGATTCTTATGCGTAAACGTATCCCATATAGAGGGACCACGATTTCCTGCCGTAGTGGAGCCCTCCGTCTGATAACTCGCTAGAAAATACATCTTATGTGCTGAATCTGCATGACAGGCATGAAACGCACCGGTTGCGAACCCAAATAAAAAATGTCTCGGGAGTGACAGTTTGTCGTTGGCCATGGATATACTTGAGAAGGTGCTATGAGGTTCCCTGCGTTCAAATACTGTTTATCGGCAACCAGAGAATTAAGAAGAGGAGGTCAGATGTTTGATCGGCCCGAATGGTGAAGGTGGAATATTGAGTGACCGGGAAATCTTCGGTAAATTGCTCTGGTGTCTAAATTTGGGGTACACACTTCTCGTGCTCCTTGCAATGTACTCGTGTGTGGTAACAATCTAAGGTCTTTCGATTGCTCCTGGCTATGGTCTCATGGCCAATGCTTAAGTTGGGTATTGTAAAGAGCTCACTGTTGACAGCTGAACAACTTGCGGCAATCTGCCAAAAAGAGCAGAGCTTGAAATTTTCAGAGGAACATTGCTCACAAAACAAAATGGACGATGGAGGAGAATGTCAATCTAGGCTCGAAACCGAGTGTTTTGAGTAGGGACAGTGAACGCGAACGCGTGATGATCGCGTGAGACAAAGCGCGATCGGTCACACTGTGACAACGATTGTTGAAGTTTAAAGCGTCACACGGTTCAGTGTCATTGCTCTCCATGGCGCTCAAAAGAACCTTCGAGCTCGCCGTTGGCAGCAGCGACCAGCTCCGTGCCAATGACGAAGCAAACGACGACGAACGACCTCTTAAACGTCGTCTCAGTGCTATGCCGCAAACACCTCTTCACAGGAGATCCTCCCTGCCAGCGTTCCAGACACCGTTTACGGGCACACCGTATCCATCTCGTCCTCTTGACTCGCCGACAAATCCTGTGGGTCGGAAACGCACGAAGAACCTAGCTCACTCTCTGCCAGCTCCGACGTCGTTCAGCAAACATCTTCCTCTACGTTTTCAATTTGTTCAACCGGACGGGTCACCACGCATGGGTGGCATCTACAGGATTGTCCAGGTCCCGCTTAGCTACACCTTTGTGCATCTCCGGTGTCTCATTGCATTCCTTTTCGGAGGCGGTTTCGGGGACGAGCGGGAGGACAAGCATTTGTTCGAGGTGAAGAAAAAGATGTCCATGTACGCGGTAACGTATAAGCCTGGCCAGATCAGGCAGGGGTTTACTGCCTTCAAGCTCTCTACGGCACGAGATCCCTGCAGATACAAACCTGAGTCCGATGAAGAGAGTCTGTTCGAGGATGATGTTACGCCTACGGAGGATGGAGCTGATACTGCTCGTGTTGTTTCTGATTCGGAAGAACCAGAGATCGACGAGCCGACTTGGACATGGGAGCTTGAAGAAGAGTTTACCCTTGCGCACGCATGGTCAAGAGGCGCAGACCTTGCTTGTGGCATTATATATGTGCGCCAACCATTTTCAATCAGCGGGGATTTAAGACTGACTGCTGTTTAGCATCACAATGAGACCACTGCAGTCCATATAACGATACATACGGGCATGATCCTTCCGCGTCGCCAAGGTCACTCAAATATACCATACGTATTCGTTGCACGGGGGCGCGTCCACATACATCCCAACTCTTTCCTTCCCCTCCCTAAACCTATGTTCGACCTTCCAATTCGCAAGCTCTCCATTCCAACGTTCCGCGAATATGAATGGTCTACGTCTTCGAACTTTGAAGAGGAGAAGGAGGACAATGCAAAGGAAGAGGATGAATCAGAGGACGAAGACGAGGATAGCCATAAGGATGACAAAAAGGAAGCGGTCGAAGAAAATGAAGATCTCGATGACACCGATGGTGAATCCGACCAGGAGGCCGGTGATGCAAGGTCTGGCGGATTCCTCGAGGAAAAAGAGGAGGAAATGTCTGAAGACGAGGACGAAGCGGAGGATGACGAAAAGGAAGACCCAGACGCGTTCCTTGGCATTAAAAAGTTCAACGCACCTCACGTGTTTGGGACCTACCTGGGCTTCGTACACCGGCATACGCAAGGACGCCAATGTCCTACTTCAGATGAATCATCCGAAGACGACGAGGAATTACTTGATTCGCGCTCGACTCCTGCCCTTGTCCACTCTAATTCCTCCCCCATCTCGTCTTCCCCAATTAGCTCCTCCTCGGTCGCATTCCCGAGTTCCCCTTCGTTCGTTCGTTCTTCCAATCGACGCGGCTCCTTACCTTATGACCCGTACATGGCATCCCTCTCGACCCTCACGAGCCTCTCCACTACCGCATATACCCCGGCACCCCGGCACGCCCCTTGGCAACGTCGTCGCATTAAACGCATCGAGAAACGCATGGAGAAGTACAAGAAGGCATGGCTGTGTTCCAAGGACGAAGAGGCAGATGATACAGGTGATCAGTCGGATAACGAAGGGAAGCCGGCTCCTCCGAAGGGAAACTGGCGGACTAAGCTAAATAGGCGCAAGGCAACGGATCCCATCCCGCTTCCTCCGCTATGGGTCAAGCCTAAACTGAAGGCGGGTGAAATTTGGGACCCTTTTGGCGATGAGATCGAGGTCTGAGT
>JAFLHD010017916.1:0-14501 GCA_018856295.1 Blastosporella zonata
GTAACTGAGTCAGGTGTTCCGTACGAGGTGCTCAGCGGATCAGTACCTGGTCTATGGCTACGTCTAAGCCCTCCTGTTTCCATGTCCTGAGAGTCTCGTGTCTTCGTTGCGGAAACGGGCACCAGTGAAACAAGTCCGAACAACTGATGGGCTTCATGCTTGAAGAGCGGTACCGGCGTCGTCGTTGAGTAAGGTAGACATCGAGTTACACCTAAGACAGAAAGCCAGCGCTGGTTAAGTTGCAACAACGGAACCGTGATAGGGTTGAAGTCGCATCTTAGGGAGGGAGTGATTCAGGGCAAGTCATGTTACATGCATAGGTGGGATGAAAAGTCGCGAGGCTCAGGCGTTGTGGGAGGATTTGCGTACCGCGCAAATTTGCCAGTGCTCCAGTCACGTAGAAGAATACGAGAAGCCCCAACTAGGTCTAGGTCTCCACGCTAATACCAAAAATGAGTTGAGGCAACGATATTGACGTACGGATTCGACTGTACCTTTCTCACCAGCTGATTTGACCGGGCCACGGCTGAAAGGAACGATGTTGGATCGCCTTTGGCAAATGCCGGGAGACTGTACAACAACAGGAGATCCTCCGCATTCGAGCGGGTAACAATGTCTTCAACTACAAGACCAGTTTGGAAGATCAGTTCACAGTCCGTCCAAGCCAATAATTAATTGGAGAGGGGGGGTTGATCTTCGACGGCAGAAGACCAAGGGCTCGGAGGAAGGATTGCCCCGGTTCTGCTTTGTACCGGGGGGAATTGATCGTCAGACGCCCCAAAGCAGAGTTGATGTTATCGCCCTTTGGCGCGGGCTTGGTCCTGGATCTGGTCATCCTTATATTCGCCTGCGGGGTAGTCACCGCGACCGGTCGGCGATCTGCAGTCAAATCAATATTGTCTGCGACTTGAATATCTGTTATAACTGCCAATCGGGCAACCCAGGTTTTGCGTCCACGCACGGAGAGAGCGTGATGGTAAATCTTCTCGACCTTCCATTTAAGAGATATATTCTTGTTCCTCCTAAGGTGGAATAAGCATCGGTCGGTAAAGGATGGAAAACATATTCAGGGCTTTGCCAGGAATAGATGAGAGCAATCGACCGGTTTCGTCTTTCCAGAGGTTCGCTCGCCGTAAGACCACCAGAGTGAAAGATTAGAAAACGAAGTTTGTTCTCCCTGTGGTGGACACCAATAACATGCGAAAATGAGCGATGAGCAGCACATTGTGCTCGGGCGTATGTTGCGCTTTGCAGTATCATCTGACGCCAGTCATTTTTTGCTTCGACAGCAATCTGGTGATGGGTAGTGCTGGATTTGGGCCTCGGTGACCAATATACCCTGGAGGTCGGTTGAATTCGGAGGGGCATAGATACCGACGATATGGAGCTTTAGCGCAGGATGAGTTATGCACCTGGTCTGCGGTAGGCCTATCGTAGACATAGAAGTGAAGCCAGAAAGAGAAGGGGGGTAACCTTTATGTTCGGGAAGTGATTGTTTTTGTTCTTCCATCTTCGAGCAAGAGCATTTTTCCAAATCTTGACAACGTTTGGAGTTGGCGCGAGACGAGGCGCCCTTTGGATAGGCGTCAAGGCGATGAAGTTAACGAGGCCTGCGATCCGATTGCAACTCTCCTATCGCTATGGAACGCCGAACACCAAGTGCATTATTGCCGTAGCTTCTCAACGGTTGAACACGCGCCAAGCAGGGGCTATGTATCATAAACTGAGAACCTAAACCTGGAGATTTGAGCTCTACCGCGGCTTCTATTTCACAATGGACCAAAGTGCAACCGTGGATGATCGATGATTCAAGAAATTCCCGTTGATTGGGCGAATTGATAAAATCTACCAGGATAGGTTGGCGGGAAGACTGACGTCCGGACGGCTTGATTTTTCTTTATTTCTTACATGATATAATGCGGAGACCAATATGACGTTCGTGCATGCAGAATGAAATGATGTGCATACTCTGTGACGTATCCATAACATAGTGCATAAGGCGGAATACAACCACCGTCGAGCTCGAATCGTGGGATACGCAAGCGACTCCCATATCGATTTTGACAAGGCACCCCTTAGACCTTGAAACCACGAGACTTTCTGCGACCACGAGCTTGCTCGAACTGAACACAAAAAATGAGCCACGGTTCGTTGAGAAGACCGCGTCAGAATCTTACCTTGCGACCCTTGGAGATGGTGTAGGGCTTCTTGTTCTTGTGGGGGCCCATGCCAAAGTGCTTGTTGGCCTCCCGTGAGTTCTTCACACCCCTCAACAAGACAGTGTTGGCACCCGTCGGCGAGCGGAGAGCAAGCTGATCGAGCGTCAGGACCTCACCACCTGCATTCAAGATCCTCTCCTTCGCTGCGCGGGTGAAACGGAGAGCGGCGACCGTGAGTTTAGGAATGACGGTTTGACGGATGTCATCGGTCACAGTTCCAACGGTGACGATGATTTTGGAGTCGAGATCGGCGGTGTTGGAGGTCTCCTTGATAATGCGTGAGAGTGAGATGGGAGGGCGGTTGATCTTGGACAAGAAGAGACGGTGAAGGATGGCCTATAATGGCAAGTAAACATTCAGTTATCTTGTGGATGGAAAAATGTCGCTTCAAGTGACCTTGTTGAAGGAAGCGTCAGTGCGGCGGGCCAAGAAGCGGTAAAGCTGTAAAACGTGTCAAATCGCAAGATAAAATTTTGGCAGAACTTGGGCGTACCTTCACCAGGAGGAGCAAATACGGATCCTCGCTCTTGGGTGCGGTCCGATTACCTTTCTTGACGTGGTGGGCTGTAATGTCGATACCCTGGGGAGGACGTTGTCAGTACTCGATGCCTAGACGCCAGGGCCGACAGCGAGCTCACCATCTTGGTTCTTGCCGGATAATGTGTTTGGGCCTGTTACAATGTGGCAGAGGCTTGATCAACTGTGCAGTTGCCGAATTTAAGTTCAGGCTCCGATTTAATCGACAAAACCAATTTCGAGCCCGACAGAAGGCCCGAAGGTGAAGGGATGGCGAAATACCTCGCAGAACTACGGAGAACAAACAAAAACGACAATATATATCACTTCTGTGTTCTCAACAGGTCCTCCGCATCGATCCTGGCATTGGAAGGCGATTTGGGCGCTAAGCTCGCGGTGGTTGTAATCATTTTTCAGCCACAAACAGTTGTCAATACCTCCTGAACTTGAACCATCATGGTGGGTTTCGGTGATTTTTCTCATGGGCCACTTTTTTAACATTATATAGTACGGTGAACCTGCTGCGCCTGTCCTTGACCCCTACTCCGACGCCTACACTGCCCCGGCAGCCGCGGCTCTCCCTGCTGACCGTGAGCCTGCTCCAGCTCGTGGCCGTTCTCGTTCTCGCAGCCCTGCTGTCCCTAGCAATGGTGGCGGAAATGGGGGAGACTACAGGAGTCCGTATCGTCGTCGCTCCCCTCCGGCAGCTAGGCGCCCACCTCATGCCCCAATTGTCGGTTCAACTTGATTTTCCACCACGTGAAACTTAGATGCTTACAAGTCCCAGCAGGCGCCAAATCCCTCCAACGTGCTTGGAGTCTTTGGACTGAGCATCCGTACACAGGAGCGTGACCTCGACGAAGAATTCAGCCGCTTCGGTCGTGTCGAAAAAGTGACCATCGTTTATGATCAACGGGTCAGTCCTCTTGCTGTTTAGACCCAAGAGCATCATTCACAGATACCAAAGCAGTCCGACCGCTCCCGTGGGTTTGGTTTCATCAAGATGGCCACTGTTGAGGATGCCACGCGTTGCATCCAGGAGCTCAACGGAGTCGTAAGTTTAATGTCCTCATCATGAAGCTGTTGATCTCATACGTTGTTCAGGATCTCAATGGCCGCCGCATTCGTGTCGACTACTCCGTCACCGATCGGCCTCATGCACCGACCCCTGGAGAGTACATGGGTCATCGTCGCTCTGGACGGGACTCTGGGCGGGACTCCTACCGTGACCGTGATCGCGACTCCTACCGTGACTCGTACCGTGATCGTGATCGTGACTCTGGCCGCCGTGGCGACAGGGACCGTGATCGTGATCCTTACGGCCGTGATGGCAGGGACTGGCGCGATAGGCGTAGCCCTCCTCCTTCGCGAGGTGGCCGTTACTCACCTGATTACAGGCGTCGCAGGAGCTACTCGAGGAGCCCGCCGCGCGGAAGCAGCCCGACACGAGGAGGAGGTCGCGACTACGATGCGCCAGCTTCTACTGTGCCGGCACCTGCTGCCGCTCCTGTGGAGAGCGCTCGATGGTAAAGTTTGTTGCATCTATCACAGAACAACCGTCGTCTTCGGCGGCAGGTCAACAAGGTGTCAAGCAGTCGGGTCAAGGGCAATATGTCGAAGATGAAGTTTTCTTTTTTCCTGGCCTCCGTCAAGTTTTCGTCGTCAAAAGTTCTATCTATCCTACAAGCCCCACAGTGACTGGACCGTATTCAATAGCCAAAAAATCAAGTTCCCAAGTTATCTCGCTGTTTCTAGTACTGCCGTCGCCTATTATGTTACAACTCCCCCCCTCATCAATCTTCGATGCAAATCCCATACCGGCGCCTACTTGCGTTTCGGACGTCCAGAAAGTGGTCCATTCCATGGATTTGAAGACAAGGGTATGGTCTTCTGTACGCAAGCAAGATGGATCTACTGATGCCCCACCATGAGGCGATGTTGGGCGTTAAACTGTTGTTGAAGCTTTCCTGTGTGGGTCTTCTTTTCTTATACGTTGACCCTGACCCAAGATGGGAAACCCTGGCAATGTGGATGCGGTGCTGGCGCTTATTGTGATCATTCGTATTGATAAGACGACATATCTGTTGGTTGTGCGTCATGTCTTCCAGTGATGTATGTATTCGACTATGAATACAAACCCTGTAGTCCCTGTGGATTTTCGTTGCAATCAATGATGGAATTCGACTCTCTGCATTGGGCCCTTTTGAACTTGCCCTCAAATATCTGAACATCTCTTGATAGCACTGCAGAGACCGCTGGTCGTCCTGACACTTCCGGACAGCAATCCATATATAAACTCGTCAACTCACGTCTCAATATCCTGGTGGTGTAGTCTGTCGAGATTTTCCTTTGAGAAAGTGTCTCTTCGATAAAAGATGCTTGATATTTTGATATTGTAACCAATCTAACTCCGGTGAATGTCAATACAAAGGGCCAGTCGTGATGGCCAAGCAATCTACCGTGGAAGACGGTAGAGAGGAAATGCGACAAATAGGTTGTTATTTCGATTTTATCAAAGTTGGTCGTGTTTTAAATTCGATGTCTAGAGAAACGCGAGTGGAATTTCCTATTGGCCCTTCCCAACAGCTCAGCCAGGAGCAAACGATGAACCCCACTCTGGCTCAGGAAGAGGTATTGTCGGCCGAATTGAGGACGCGTCGTGCTCAAGAATATGGACATGGCTCGGCAGCTCAAAGAGCTCACCGACGTGAAACCGCAGAAAAACACGCCGCGGCTAAGAGAGAAGCTGTTCGAAGGGCCGCATGGGAAGAAGAGACAGTCCACCGCCGCGAAGCTTCCGCGTTGAAAGAAGTCTATGGTGAAGACTCTACTGTCCTTGATCAATGATCTGGTATCGGTGCCATGTACAATTACCATCCAAGGAAGCGAGGCATGCCTTGAGGGATCACATCGACGAGTCACTTGTAGATCGACCAACACCCACCACAGGCGACATAAGTATGTCCTATATGTTATGACGAGGCTAAGCTTGGATGCAAACATGTATACTGCACTCCCTGTATTCACCACTACCTGACATAAGCACCTGAAACCAAGATCTTGCCCTTGAGCACGGTGTAGGGTCCCGATCCCGATCCCTGTCATCGAGCGATTCCTGAACCATCAACAATATGAACACCTCGTCGACATTGCTTTTCCAGGTATATCGGTCAACATCCGCAAGAGTTCAAATACTGCACGATTCCAGATTGCACTCAAATTTATCGATGGGCTTGATCAAATAAAACACTGAAATGCCTTCCTGCTTTGCAGAGATGTGCCCACTATCCCCACAAGGAAGCTCACGAAGGTATGACATGCGGCGAGCGGCGAGCGCGGAACAACTTGACGAGGCTTGGGCAACCACACATGGCGTGAAGCGCTGTACCTCGTACAGGGCTTGGCTCGAAAAAGTGGTTCACGGATGAAGTCTACGCGCACCTTCAAAGGGCTCATGGTGTTACGATGATAATCGTGGGCACTAAACATTATTTGAATTTTCATACGTCTTTATCTCAATTCAAACACGACTACTTCAGTGTCTTCAATGCCCCTGCCGACGTTTATTGCGGAAACAAGCGGTAAATGTATACGATATAGAAAGGTCATGTATGGTGAATGCATGGCTCGGTGTTTCCTCCAAAATAAAGCGAAGAGTATCGGGAATGTTCTCAATACTTCGAGTGTGAATTTCCAGTACTTTGGTTGTAAGTAAGATAATTGTGACTGCGAAATAGCCAAAAAGGCCAGCTGTATCGTGATCAGATTAGACGCCCAAAGCACAAAGGATATCGTAATAGTCGTATGACTCTTATCTGCCTCGAGGAGCTCTTCAGGCTTTGACCTTCACCATGGCATCCGGCTCTGAGCCCCCGCCTTCGAGTTCTACAGCGCCACACAGACGAGCTGCATCTCAGCCTACCAGTAGATCCACAGCCGCTCCCAAGGATAATTTCAATAACAAATCTTGTCGAGACTTTTCGCTTGGTAAATGTCGCTATGGAGAAAAATGTCGATTCCAGCACGTACTACCCATTAGAGCTCCCCAGCAGATGACAGTAAGTGCTTAATATTGGCCACAAGAACTTAAGAATGAGACTTTGCAAGACCGATAGCGAGAATAATAGTGGAGGAATAAGCGCCGAAACTCAGAAGCCTGCAGTCCTGGGTGCTGCGCTGAATGACGGTGACGGAGGCGGGCTCAATAAGAGTCGGTAAGCATGTTTATTCTCATTCATTCCGCCAGCTACGTGATTGCTTATAAGTATCTGTCCGCATCAGCCGTCATCCTCGATCTCAAACCAAAAGCCCAACGGTCAGGCCTGCAGTCTCACACCAACCATGCCGTAACTGGAAAGCTGGAAGATGCAAATTTGGCGACAAATGCCGATTCAGCCACAATGACCCCCCGGTTGGTTACAACTCTCTTCAAATTGCTCGATATAAACTTACCAGGTTCGAAGAATGATGTGGTTTCGGAACAGGAAGAAGTAGCCCATGCCCGAGAGATGAAGCGACTGAATATCGAACAAGAGTGCCTCGTGACTGCACAAAAGCACAAAGCCGAGACACAAGCAAGGCTCGCCTGGGAAGCAGAAAGGGGGAAAAGGCGCCTGGAAGTGGAGGCTAAGAAACTACAAGCCGCGCAGGAGGCTATCCGGCGCCAGGAAGCCCGAGCCAAGGAAGAAGCCTCAAGGCAAGCTCGTCTCGCAGAACAAGATTCTCTGCGACTCGAAATGGAGGCTGCGGCCACCACGCAACACATAGTCCTCGGGTCTACTTTGGTGACCTTTGGTGCAGGTCTCGAAGTTCGAAGCCTTGTCAGTGGATTTGAGTCCTGCCGCCTTACAATCAGAAACCTCCCTTCCAACGCCAAACCACAGGAGATCGCTGAGCTTTTTACCCAGCAGGGGATGAACCGCGACGACGTACACATTCTCTCCATTCATCCCATCATTGATGACCGTCTCGAAGCAAAAATCCTCACAAGCGCTGCCCAAGGCGTATTGATTGCCACTGGCCTGAACGGGATCGAATTTCGCGACGAAAGGCTCCAATTTGAAGTCAGCGAAATCTTATCCGCAGATGCCATGGACGAATCCAGCCGGCAAACCGACACATTGACAGTGACCTTCTTCGCCCCCTCCATTACAATGATTGCTTCGTATTCTTCAATGGACCTCGCCCGCGAACATCAGCAAATCATGGACAAGAAAATTGTCGGTGGTCGCAGGATCAAAGCAGATATGAATCGTCCGCCCACAGGGCCTTCCCTTCGATACTATAATCCTAATTCTGTCAAAATCACGGGCATTCCTGTGCAGACTACAGTCGAAACCATTATGGACATGGCTGGAACGCTTTCTGTTCGAGCGATCAAGTCTAATTCCTACGACCTGCAAGACCTGTTGAGGGACCTTCGACTCCATCTTGATTCTCTTCCGGACAACAGAATGTCCTCTTTTGACAGGGCCCCTGACAAGAAAATCGAGGGCATTGTCATCATCAAGGTGCGCTTCGAGAACTGGGAAGACGCAAACAATGCTCGCGCTTCCCTGGAAGGTAAACACCTTCGACATGACTATCCCATTCTCCGTCTCTTCCTTCCCCCGCCCCTCCATTTTACCAGGACCATCTCAATCGAGCAATATGAAGCACAGAGACGACTTTGGGACTCTCTCGCTCAATCAAGTGCTGACAAGGGCGCACGGGTCCATATCGATCGTGTCCCAGCCAGAGGAATCGCTACTATCCGCCTATCCGGTGACGATAAGAAGCTGGTTGGGGCGCTAAAAGTCAGGGTGGAAACATTGGCCGCCGGAGAGAAGCTGAAGGCCACACACTGGCACCGATCATTTCTTCGGCCCCAAGGACGAGAGTTTCTTGCCAAGGTGTTTTCGTCGACCAAAGTCTATGTTCGCAGCGACTTCAAGACCCAGTCCCTAAAAATCTTCGGAGAGGGTGAGGCGAAAGAGAAAGCGCATCTGATGATAGAGAAAGAGGCCGCTCGTCTTGCAGAACAGGAGTGGACTGTATTTCTGAAAAGACAGTCGGTCGGTTACTTTGTTCGCAAGGGTCTTGCTGCTTTGAAGGACATTCTCGGCGACGATAGTGTAGTTCTCGATTTGGCCTCAACCCCATGCAAAGTAACGATTCGCGGTGGAGAGGAAGCTCGACATGCTTTGAACAATGTCATGGACCAAGCGTTGAATGACCTAGACTTTTGTTCATCAGATAGTAACGACATTTGTCCCATCTGCTACGATGCGGTCTCCAACCCAGCGGTCCTTGGCTGCAAGCATGTCTATTGCACCGCTTGTATTCGACATTATCTCACCTCTGCTTCCGAGACTAAGATCTTCCCGCTCGCGTGCATGGGAGATGAAGCCAAGTGCAAAGTGCCCATTTCGATCCCCATCATTCAACGATTCTTAATACCTCAGCAATACGAACACCTCGTCAATGTTGCGTTTTCTGTCCACCTTGACCGGCATCCCCAAGACTTCCGGTACTGCACTACTCCTGATTGCACGCAGATCTATCGTGCGAACACCAGGATGATGCTCAAATGCCCATCCTGTTTTGCAGAGGTCTGTTCATCGTGTCACGAGGAAGCTCACGAAGGAATGTCATGCGAAGACAGACAGAATCAGAAAGTCCAACAAGAAGAGCAGCTGAACAATCAGTGGGCAACCTCGCATGGTGTCAAACGATGCCCATCCTGTACAGTCTATATCGAAAAAATTGAGGGCTGTAACCACATGACGTGCCGTTGTGGCGCCCATATATGTTGGATCTGTGTTGCCGTCTTCCCTGCGCATGAAATCTATCCTCATCTTGGAACAGTTCATGGCGGTGCCTTCAACGGGGGGGACGGCGAGCGACACAACCTCGATCTTCAACATGCACTTGCATTGCAGCATCAGGTTGAGCGAAACAATGCACAATTACGGCAAGAAGAGGTCCAACGGATTCTTCGTGAACAGCGGGAACGCCAGGATCAAGTGGTGCGTGCTCAAGTAGTGCGTGCTCAAGTACTGGCTGCGCAACGCCTACGAGAACAGCAAGCACAACGGCAAAGAGAGGAATATCAGCGCCAGTTCAATGAAAGACAAGAACGTACAATGAAGGAGTTGACGGAAAGGCGGCGGGCTAAAAGACAAATCTGTATCATCATGTGAGCGAAAGGCCTTCCGTGTAAATCCCTGTACTAGTACGCCAATATTATATTCGCCGAAATATCTGTGGATGCGATAGGTGATGTAAATTGTACATAGATAGTCAAGCCTCAATTTCAATAACGCTCTTTGGAAGCGCCCAGCCCTCCTGTGGCGCCGGTGGTTGTATATCCACCGGGCATAGGACCCTCTCCAAAGCCTTGACTACTGCCTGCAATCGGACCCCGGGTTCCAGCATCAAGGTCACCGGTCTGGCCCATTCCTGGACCAAAACTTTCACCGTATCCCATGTAGTTGCGGTCCCTACTGAAATCTGGGTCTTCGCCGACGCCCTGTCGACCGCCAATTCCGGTTCCGCGGTGAATGGGCTGCCCACCGGTATGGTCCACAGTGTGTCCGACGTTTCCCTGCATATTACTGTTCCCAACGAATTCGTGGGTTCCGCTTCTTCCTCCCGTGTCACGGGCACCAGAACGAATTCCATGGTCGGAACCGGTCTCTCCCATACGATCTGCACGGAACCCTAGATTCTCACCGCCACCGCCGCCATAACCGCCCCCAGTGGACTCAATGTTGCTCGCCTGTCCACCTCTGACCGTCCCACCTGTCCTGCCATAGTCTCCAGGTCCTTCGCGTGGATAGCCAGTGTCAGCTCCGCGGACCATATTGTCGTTGATGTTGCCTATGGGACCACCATGGTCTCCAGTTCTAGGCCCAGTTTGGCCATAGCCTGGGTCTTGTCTGCCACTGATACCACGCTCTCCAGCATACGCGCCACTGTCGCCGGAAATACCAGAATGGGGCCCACTGTTTCCCATGCGGTCGACTCCACCAACACCAGCATCCGTGCGATGACCAATGTCACCATCGCCCTGCCCTGGACCAGAGGCAATGCCGGTCCTGTTGTCATGACGAGCGCCATGAGTGGCAGCTGCACCAGCCCCAGCTAAACCTGCACCAGCAGCCGTCCCTCCCGTCGTGGGGTGATCAGCATATCCAGGCTCTCCACCGCGGGTGCCAGGCGCTTGAGTTCCAGTGCCGTATTGACCAGGGGCATTGCCAGGGACACCCGTTCCACTGGCAGCGGTATTGGCCCGACTGGGATCTGTACCGCTGTCCAGCGCTTGGAGCCTGGATTCGCGCCCTCGCTATAATATGTTCCAGTCCATTGTCTTATCTTGAAAATGTCCGGCTTACTTTGTGATTTCTCTGTTCTTTCATCGCAGCGTCGACTCTCGTCTGCTTATCCTGTAGTTGATGTTGCAGCTTGAAGTCTTCGTCTCTTTTGAGCTGGTGGAAAATATCAGTAGGCGTCGGAATATTGGCACGTAAACGTACTTGGGCCTCCCGCTGCGCTGATTCGAGGTGGGTAAGAGCAACTTTCTGATCATTGTCTGCCTTCTGGGCGGCAAGTTTCGCCGACGTCTCCTTCTTACTCAATTTCTGCACAGTGCTATCTGCTTTGAGGGCTGCCTGCGCTCCATGGTCAGCAAGATTCTCTTTTGATCATAGGTATGATGGTATTACTTTATGGGCTGCCTTCTGGGATTTCATTGTCAAGTTCATGTCCTTCACCGCCTTTTGAAGATCAGCCTCTTCGTCTTTCTCTTCCTGAGTAATGTCCTTCTTTAGGTTCTTGATAACTTTGGGCGAAGGACCAGAAGAATCCATTGCGAATTGTCTGAGTTTTGGCCAAGCAAAAAGTGAGCAGGGGCTTTTATATGTCCCATTTCAAGGTTTCAGACATGAAAAGTGTGTGACGTCACTCCGCCACAACAGTTCTATTTTCAGCCATGTCATCACTCTTCGTACATCGCATGCATACGCTGCTCGATGTCAGTATTAAATACAGCCTGAGAAACGTGAGCCCAGAATATATGATAATAAAAGTATGACACCAACAATAGCTTCATTTCCAACGAAGGGTCCAACCATAGCGAGCCTTTCCTCGGGCGAAATATCAATGAACTGCTGCAGCGTCATTTGGTAAAGCACAATTGATGCTGAAAAATAGTTCATTCCGCCCAGTAACGCCAGACTCTGTTCATCCTACCAGCAAGGAAAAAATTGAGCCTCCACAATTTCATGGGAGACAAAACGCATACCTCCGATGGATCAGTATCCAGCCACTCTCTATCTCCCCACACGGCCCCTTCAGTCCAATCTGCCCCTTCCGCCTCATCTCCAAAAAGTCTTGCGTACATCGCCGCCTCCTTCACTGAGTCTGCAAAGGCGCACCATACCTCGCAAGCCGTCGTCTTTTTGAAACAACCCTCCGCGATAGCTATGTCCCTGCGAAATCTCTTGATGGCCTTGACAATCGGGGGCGTATAGGCGTACAACTGAGGTTCTGGTGCCCAACGTCCCTGCTTTGAATGTTTCCGATCGCGAAACGATCTAGATTCCGGATACGCCTCAAAAACAATCAGTATACGCTTGTAACGCCATGATTGTGCCGACACTGTTTCCAGGAGTTTCTTTCCATGAGCAGGGAGCGACAACAGAGAAGAAAAGATTATAGCAGTCTGCGGGTCGATAATTAAATCAACCCCACCGAGTGAGTCGCGCTCCACAAGTTCTATGAGACAATCTTGGGCAATAAGGGATCGGACGAGAATTCGCTTTTGAATAAGATCGAGCGAGGCCATGTATTTATGTATGGTCTGAGGTTGCGGTCTATGTGGTGGTATCCGAACTGTCCTGCTGTCATACAACTCCGGAGGGGTAGTCCTTGGTGGGGTTTTTCCCAGTCGCTGTTCGTTGTCTTGAGGATTGACCGTTTCTTTCACGTTTCCAGCGGCCGAAGAGACGCATTTCTTCGTGATCTCTTTCGCACGCAGTTGGGCAAAAGCCTCGATTCTAAGATAGTGGGATGCGAGGTCAAGATCTAGTCTTCTGAGAGGGGCTTTCTCGTGAATCATCAGTCGATCGCTGTGTTCGTGGTCGATTGTTTGGCAGACATCGTCTTCGTGGTCCGTACTATGAGGAACATCCAAGGGCTGTGGATTCGGGGCAAAGGTTTCGTCCACAGTCTCTCGGTCCGTAGTAAACCTACCTTCTTGGAGCTGGCTTCCTCCAGAAACATCGAAAGGCGTGCCGAAATCCTGATCATGTCGGGCGGGAAGATCGTAGGAGCTGTGGAACCGTATTTCGGAAGGTCGTTTAGAATTATCGTGGGGCCCATCGTTTTGTTGAACGGCTTGATACATACAGGGTTCGACCACTGACTCCAAGGAGGACCGAGCGTCGCCATAAGTATTCGCGTAAGACAAATCAGCATAGTCAGCGGCAACTCGTCTGTCGTTTTTGTCGTCCTCCACCTCCAAGTCCACCATAAGGATGTAGCCTTCCGTATATATGTCCGGGTCTTGCAGCGTGTTGTCTATGCAGTTCTGTAATTGTTCGTCTTGTTGTTCATAAAAGTCGAGAAAAGAGCCATCCTCCTCCGGCATCAAACCAACACCCAAATCCTCTACAGAAAGTCGAGCCCGTTTCGCCGGTCTAGGATGGCTGTCATCGGTGAGCTCATGCCGTCCAGTGACTTCGTTCTGTCTCTTCTCAGACCCAGGTCCCTCCATCGCGGGAGCCGTGTCGACTGCCTCGACTGCCTCGTCATCCACCTCACTCTGTTCATCAACATCACCATTCTCCTCACTGTCCCCACGTCCACCATCCCCAACATCACCATTCTCCTCACTGTCCCCACGTCCATCCCCCACAACCCCTCGCTCTCTCGCCAAAAGCGCTGCCCTTTCCCTTCTCGTCAAGATCATCTCGCATTTCGCGATCTCCTCACTGAACCCATCCGCACACTCCTCCTCCTCCCCACCATCCCTCCACCTGCGTTCATCGCCAAATCCACACCCGTGTCCATCCACAGCTTCCAAGCTTGCCAACAACTCATCCACCTCGCGTCTCTCACTCTCCCCGTCGACAAGGTCGTTCAGCATTATCCCAACATGCGGCGGGATCGGTGTCGTCCGCATAAAAGGCCTGCGAGACCGGCATGTTAGTACCATCAGCAAGGGATGAAAACACGGTCCAACGCACACCCATGACAAAGCAACCCTCAATGGCGCCATTCCTTTCGTGTTCTTCAAAAAGCGGAGCAGCGACGCATCTTTCCCTTCTTCCCTGGTTGGTCGGTCGCCCACCGCCTTCGATTCCGTCCTCATAACAAGGAACTCTGAGTACCCGCATACGCGCCGAGCTACATCGACGGTTGGGTCAGATAGTAGGGGAACTACACAGCACATACATGTGTCAGTCAGTCAACTGCAAAACCAAGGCGAAAAACATGATTGTACGCACCAGGCATCAACTGCAACCTCAATCCCTCCATTTTCTCCCCCTTTCCCTTTCCCTTCCCATTACTTTTGACCTCTTCCTTATACAACATCTCATCTCGAATCAATGCCTTCAGGTCCATCAGCTCCCGGGGACGCTGTGGACCAAGCCACTCATCTCCTGGGCGAGACAAGTCCTGATACAGACCACGGATGTCATCTTCCTCGCTTACTTCTGCACATTGGCCGAGTGAGGTCACAGCGGATGCTTGGCCGAGCATAGAGTTCACTTCCGCTTCCAG
>JAFLHD010017917.1:2980-14412 GCA_018856295.1 Blastosporella zonata
CGAACTCGAACTCGAACTCGAACTCGAACTCGAGCTCCCCGGCTATACCCCTCATGTCCGCCTTTTCGAGCTCTTATACCATGCCCCCCCTTTCACTCACCATTGCGCCTCCCCTGCCTCCGAATCCATACGGTCCAAGCAAAGTCCCGCTGTGTGCGACCCAGAACCAACCACAAAATCAACATGCAAACCAACACCTATCGCGCACCGCCTCCCTCCCCACGCCCGTCCACACATCTGTATCCATGCAAGAACGACAATCGCAATCGCGTGTACTCAGCCTCACCCCCGCACGGTTCACCCCTCCTCCTCATGGCGTTGGTGCTTCAGGATCAAGACCAACGATCGACACAAGATTGCCCCAGGCTGCTCCCAGACAGTCCCTTGATAGCCGTATTGGTAGTGGTACAGGTTCAAGGGCAGAGTCAAGGGCCGCGTCGAGACCTTCACTTGATACGCGCCTGCCTGGATCTGCTTCGAGGCAGGGTTCGCCTACAGCCTTGGGAGGGGGGGGACGACTGGCGTTGAGCGTCAACTCCCATTCGACCAACACCCGCAACCCGAGCAGTTCCCGACCTACATTCCGACCTGCATCTAGAACACATTCTCCTTCGGATTTGGGTCCAGATGCGGGTTCAGTTCGTCCTGCATCGAGCCTCAGTACCACCCACCCCGCTGCCCCGATTACCAAACCCGCCCCTACCACCACCGCCCAGGCCCCAGCTCTAATCCCGCACATCGTGACGCTCGAGCGCCCTGATCCGCCTCCTCGGAAGCAGGGGGACCAGCTCTCATCCCCTATCCCTGCGCCCACATCCAAGTCGACGCAGCCGACACCACGGGAAAAACATCAACATCAACAGCAACAGGGGGAGAAGGAGGAAGAGGAAGAAAGGCAGCACCACGAGAAAAAGAAGAAGCAACAGCACCCACAGAGACAGGCGGACATCTATATGCCTCAACCCGCGAAGCCTTCCAAGGCGTTACGGCCGCCACCGCCGCGAGCTCAACGACAGCCCTCTGGTGATCACAACCAACAGGCCCAGAACCTACAGCAACCGCCACCGACTCAACAGCATCAGAGCCAGAGTCACGCCCAGAAGCAACCTCAAACGCAGCCACACTCCCAATCTCAGAAGCAATCCCACTCATGGGTCCCATACACGTACCAATTCCAGTCCCAGGTCAACCCGCCTTCGCCTTCCGCCCTGTCGTTCTCTATGCACCGGTTCTCCTCTGCGTCTCGGCCCTTCACCGCTTCCGCTTCTACTTCATCCGCTTCCTCTCAACGGCAAGGTCAAGGTCAAGGTCACCCTACGCCCGTGGAAAGCCAACCCTTACCACATGGCCATCCGCGGAAGCGCGATCGCGTGGAGTATGAGGCGGGTGTAGGGCCTGGGGAGGGGAGAGAGAACATCAGGCTGAAGATGGAGGACGATGGTGTGGTGGAGTCGATAGACCACGGGGTGAAGGAGAAGGAGGCGAGAGAGAAAGAGACGGAGGTGAAGGAAAAGAGGCTGAACAAGATCGGAATCAACCATATGGATTTATTGTACGAGACGAAGGGGTCGAAGATGATTTGTAGGATGTGTCGGTAAGCCTGGCTGTCTTCTTCCCTTTCATCTGTCAACCCTTACCCATCAACCACCCCACAGCATGGTCTCCAAAGACTCTGATTTACCTCAACAACAAATCACTCCCACCGTGACGTTCCCCACTGACGCCAAATGGGCGGAACTGATCGGGCACTGCCAGAGCGCACATCCGAAGGCGTGTGGGGATCTTGAAAAGCTGAGTCCGAGCCAGGTTGGGGAGCTTCGGCAGAGGATGAAGATGATGGGAGGGAAGCTGACGGGCTATAAAGTGTAGGGTGGGAGAGAAATGTGTGGCTGTTATCCATTCGGCATTTGTTTTTCTGCTCTTCCTTCTGCATTTTCTTTCTCTTTTCCATGTTTCATTCATCTTCCTTCCTTCATTTTCCTTTGTTGTTCGCTCCCTCACTCATTCTTGACCCTCAGTCACACTTCACGTTGTACCCTTACAGTGGATGTCAGGATCTGTATCAATATCACCCATGTATGTGTCAGTAACGCCGGTATTTTCGATTTGGATCGACTTTTGTAGTATAGCAACTTTGAACATTGTTTTTCCATTTTCACAAATTTCGTACTTACATACGTTTTTAGAGGGTTTACAGCTGCTTTGTATAGTTATATAACGGTTCTTTCATTTAGGATACGCTAGGTCTGACTTCATGTTCTGTTGGATACCCACGTTCAGTTTATAATTTAAATCGCCGGGATGTCAAGTATCAGCCAAGAATTCGAACTACTATTCCTCAAGCAGTACAACCTGGACCTTATCGTCCTTCGGCGACATCAGCAGCTCTCCTTCGAAGGCAATCTGTACAATAAGTCGTCAATCACCGAGTACACACATGATATTCCAAGCCCTTTAGCGCCCACCTTTTTCTGCCGTTTAGCGGACCTAAGCGTACCGTTCAACGCCTCCACTGTATCAGGTAGAGAGAAATTTCGATTCTCTCTTTAGGTTTGCATTATGGACGGGAAGTTGAGACCCTTACGTTTATTTGGGGTCTCCTTGAAGAGGGTCCCGTACGCTATGCTGAAGGTTCCGTCGGCGTTCTGTGTACCAAACTCCTTAATCACCTCTGATATTGACAGCAAGTAAGTTCAAAGAGTAATGGAAAGTAACATTGAAGCAACCTTTCAAGATCTCGATGTCGTGACCAGTGTTCATGGTGGCTTGGAGGATAATATCGACACTTGATCGATTACCGCGGGTGTTTATCTGATCTTATCTCTGTTGATCACAGATAATATCCTTTTTCTGTTACTGAATCCCGTCATTGCCAGAATTCCTTGCTTTAGTCTGCGGTAGTAGGAGATTATCTCCCCATGCAGTTAACTGACGATCCTTGTTTGATACTAAGTTTGACCTGACAACTTGAACCGAACAATCAGTGGACATCCGATTTCTAGCTCGTAATTTCATGCAGGGACGGTGGTCAGTTGTATGTTATAATGCAGTCTGAGTTCAGTACACCCTCCCTGCACTCCCCTTTTAAACATTTACCGATAACCGATGGTCTCTCCTCAAGAAAATGTCCAACTACGAAATTTCGCTATTGGAATCCAATCCGACCTTGGGGCATTCTCAGCTGTCTCCCTATCCCACGGTACGTAGCAAATCATATGGAATCCATACTCACGGCGCTTATCGCCTATTCCCAGGCATTTTCACGCTGCTTTTTGCCTTCTCGACGGCGATATTTGTGTACGTTCTCTTCCGACACTACACGATATGTCATCTTATCTAGAGGCATGAACAGGCGCCGTGGGCTCAAAACTCGCGCGTCTTGGGTCATGTTTTCCGTAACCCTCATCACCTATACAATATCCACGATGTATTGGGCTGCGGACCTTGCTGTGATCGCGTACCTCCTAAAGTATGCACTCATCGACAAGTCGGACTTGGAGCTCTCTGCGAGGATAAGAGGTGCAAGGCTAGCCGCATTTACTGTTGAAAATGTATCTCTCTGTGCATCTGTGCTTCCCGTAAGACGCTACATTTCATTGCGGGCTGTGCTAATCTTCGTCTGTAGCCTTTTATCAGTGACGCAGTTGTTATCTGGCGGGCATGGGTCCTTTTCACCGACCAACGATGGATCATGATTCTTCCCATTTCCATGGTGCTGGGAACAACTGGTGAGGTTGTCTCCAGGTCTCATTCGCGCACTATTAACCTGAAGTTGCAGCCACATCGCTAGTATATGTTTCCTCTGCCGTCTCTGGAAGTCTTTCGGGGCAGATAAACAGTCGTCTATTTGGATCTAGCATCATCCTTTCAACAGCGACAAATGTCGTTACCACTCTGATGATCACATACAAACTCTGGTTTGACCCCTTTGTGGCGTTCTATACACAGCGTTATCCTGACATGCTCAATTTTTCTTTGACAGGTGCCATCGAAAGTGTGTTGTCAAGAACTTGGGTACCAGTCCACGTTCCCCGGCGCAAAAAGTTTTAGATATCCTCGTCGAGTCAGGCTTCGTCTATTGTGCTCTTCAGGTACTTCAGAGCCACGTACCCTCAGAATAGCAGTGAAGTTATATTTAACAGGTGATCACGCTTACCCTGGATTCATTACCCAAAGCTCCAGAGTTAGGCACACCATACGCATATGCCGTCCAGGTCTTCTTATGCTCATACACAGTGATAGCCGTATGTGTTTACACCTCCTCCTCCATCGATAACTTTGAAACTGATGTACCTGAATAGGCAATGTACCCTACAATCGTCATAGTCCTCGTCAACAGCCAACGCTCGTTTGTGGAGACCTACGGATTCAGCGATGCCGGAATTTCTGCACAACCGGATAGTCAATACCGCCCGGCAACTGCGGGGCACTTATCTTTTGCCGCTGGGCCCCAGACGGAGATCACATCAATCACCGGTGCTGAGAGCGTCAAGAGGCATGTAACGAGTACAGAGTTCTGAGAGCAGTGGCCTCGATGTTGTATAGAGTGTAATAATTATTTTAATATCTTTTATTTTATCAACCGCGATTTCTCCTGAGTAAGTAACGTCTGGTTCTTGATGAAATCATGACGTCGCGTGAATCCTTCTAATCTGATCGCAATCACAAAGCGAAGGAATACCAAATCTTACACGCATATCTGTGCCGTAAACGGTAACGGCGGCTACGTATCCCTCATCCAATGGGGATCAACTTGGTGCGATCAATCCAAAGTCGCCACAGCTTCCAGAAGTGCCGTAATGGCAGCACAAAGTCAACGTTACGAGCGTTATGAAGAACAAAATATAACTATAGCATGAACTACTGACTACATAAGGAGTTATGAGACATATATACAAGTATCTTAGAGAAATCAATGGTATCAGAAATACATCTACTTGGACTAAATTCTGCAGTTGTCAAACCCTAAACGTATCAATTCTGTGTCGGCGTCTCCACTCTAAAGGAACCAAAAATTTCCTGGTCAGAGGGAGGCGGTACGCCACCTGCCCGCAACTTGACCTCGTGAATCCAGTCGTCTGAGTCAACCTTCGTGACCTTGGGCCGCGGAGTGAAAATCCTCTTTGGGCGCAGGAAAGACCGATCGCCAGCAAGAGTATTCGCAGCGCTTATTACGGCGCGACACTTGGCGACGGCGACGTCA
This sequence comes from Blastosporella zonata, assembly GCA_018856295.1. NCBI lineage: Eukaryota > Fungi > Basidiomycota > Agaricomycetes > Agaricales > Lyophyllaceae > Blastosporella > Blastosporella zonata. The sequence goes on from JAFLHD010017917.1 coordinate 8,184, forward strand.
GAGGAGATACCGATACCCCAAGATGTGCCAACACCTGACTTGGATGGCAAAACACCTGGAAGGTGCATCTCAAGGAATGTGACGAACTTGGTGTGCGCAGGGCTGTCATCGTTGATGGTCTGTGCTTCAGACTCGCCAATTTCGAGCTCGAAGCCCAGATCTGAACGCAGGGCATCGAGGAGAGCGAGAACAGGGCCATTACCGTCACCGTGAACAGTGCGTGAGTTGCCGTCTATGATGAGTTCTCCCTCAAATCGTAAGAGGCTGGAAGCTTCTTCGGATGGGGTCAATGTCTGGTTGTCGTCGGAGTAGTCGGAGATCGGGGAAGATGGTTCACGCGAGGTCGGGGAGAGGGGGGAAAGGCTGAAGGTGTTGAGAAAAAGTCTCCCGATGGGCTTCGGGTCCAGACAATACGTCTGCTTAAATGCCGAGGTAATGAGCGCTGCAGTCATCTCCTTCCCTAGGTTCTCGCTCTCGTCCTGGATGACCCTGTAGAACGATACTTGCATGCGCCGGGGTAGGTCCAGCAACATCGCCTGTTTGATCACGTACGCAGTTCCGGCCTTGCCGCTCTGGCTACTAACCCTGATAAGGTTCTCGTAGCCGAACCCAAGGTCCTTGGGGTCAAGGGGGATATATGGCATAGCCCAGTATTTCGATCCGAGCCCTGTACGTTCGACGTCTGACCAGCGCAGCTCCTGCGCGTCGAGGCCCTTCTTGATGGCATCCTGATGAGTACCAGCAAAGGCGGAAAAGACAAGCTGGCCAGCGTAAGGGTATCGGGCTGGGATTTCCATCTCGTTGCATCGGCAGACAAGAGCGACGGTGTCGGATAAGGTCGAGAAATCGAGGCCTGGAGAAATGCCTTGCGAATACATGTTCAAAGCCAGCGTTATCAAGTCGACGTTTCCGGTTCGTTCGCCATTTCCAAGAAGGCAACCTTCAATACGGTCTCCGCCCGCCAGAAGGCCAAGCTCAGCTGCTGCGACGGCGGTACCTAATATTCCATCACGCAGTAAGGAAGATGTGTTATGGCGAAGGAAACATATTACTGACCTCTGTCGTTATGGGGATGTATGCTTATTACCACGCAATCTCGTTGTTTGATGTGAGTGCTGAAATACTCGACCTGAGAGACATAAGCCTGAGAGTGTGGCTCACATTACGTTCAAAAGAAATGTTCGTACCATGTCAGCGTAGTGATTGCTTGGTGCGCACTCTACAGTGGCAGCGAGGTTGAACATGATTTTATCATCGACCGTGGCTTTTCCCCACTCAGCAATAACACGGTTCGCAAGATCAACAGCGAAATCGGCTTCTGTCTGAGAGAAGGTTTCCAAACAATAATTAAGTGTAAACCGGGTTCCTTCATATACGATTAGAACGCCCGACGTATGATCGAAGCCTAATCCTACTTGCCTGATCGCGCTGTTTCTTCTTCGGTGAGTTTCTTTACAAGGCGTACAGCATTGAGTGTTAAGTCAACAGTCTGCTCTTTGGTGTTCCGAAAGACGACCTCGCGGAAGACAGGGGAAACGGCGTTGTAGAGATGTATGATAGCATGCCGACACCCTGACAACGATTCAATCGACTTCGCTATAAGATCAGGGCGGGCAGGAGTAATAATCTGTGACGAGTATTAAACTTGTAGTTGTAAGAATGGTTTTACTTACTTGCAGAGAAACGTCGTCAGGAACCTCCCCATCCTGTATAATTGATCGTACAAATTGAAATTCCTGCTCCGAAGCAGAAGGATAAGCGACTTCGATTTCTTTGAAGCCAACTTTGACGAGTTCTCTGTACAACAGTTTGGTCGCAAGTACGCGGGGAGGGTCAGAAATCTCACCTAAACAGTTTCAGCTTCGTAGCGTTGCTCATTGGGTTGACAAGAGCTTGATTGCCATCACGGAGATCGGTCGAAAGCCACCTCGGCGCACTAGTGGTCCTCCTGGTAGGCCAGGTCCGAACGTAGTCCGGAGGGAAAGGCACATCGGGATACGGAAGGTATTTCGTCGATGGGTCTGCTCTGTTATGCCATGTCAACGACCAAGGATTGCGCAGTAAACACGGCACACTTACAGCATAGGCATGACAGTAGGAGCGAGTATTGAACGTGTGAAGCCTGAGAGTAAAATCGAGATAACAAAGTGTTTGTCTTAAGTACTTCTCGAAGCATATCATTCAAATTGACATTCATTCCGGACGTCACGCGTATCAATCTGTGTTCTTCATATTCGTGTGTCCCTTTGTTGTTCGCTGGTTATTCGTCTCCACTGGAGCAATCATTCCATATGCGTAACGTTGCTCCTTGAATTTTGGCTGTGCACTGCAGGGTCCCGCTGTTTCGCTATCGCTCCCTGAGTTGAGATAACCAGCCGATAAACCATTCGGAGGTCCCACGCAACGCCGAGCATTAACGAATTCTGACAGATAGCAGAATGTTAACAGGGAATATCGAAACCGTGTGGCAACCAGGAGCACATGAAAGCGTGAAAAGATGCGACTTGTCTTCTGTGATCATATCCGTAGCAAATGCGGAGCGAATTTCAAGAGAATAGAGCGTTCCTTAGGGAGGAAACAGATCGCGATCGAGGATTGTTGTGAGACAAGATATCGCAAAGAGGTAACGGAACCGGTACTCAGACCCTTCCCGATGTTTAGGGACAGAGCAAGTCAAGACCCGGCTCACAGGTGACTGGGACATCCTATCTGTCTACAGATACATCGCCTGTAATAGAACAACGCCAAGAGAATTTGACACGACGATGAGATATCCGACAATATGGTCTTCCCTTGCCAGAGTACGATTTCTCCATATATGGGGGTGCAAAGCGAAATAAGCGTGGCCTTCCTTTCATCTGTGGCCGCCCACAAGTAGAATACAGATCTGGACAGCCCGTTTGGGAACCAGTTTCGCACTCCTTTTTTCTATCGAGAAATATAGCCTTAACGAAAGCCTAAATGTCTATAACAGACATGATTGAGTGGATTCGACTCCATTTATTGATTTTTTTTCTCACCTTGTTTGGTTGTACTCAACCTCTCAGAGAATTCATTTAGCGCCCCAAAATGTCGTCGTAAGGGTCATATGTTTGAAGATAAGACGTTGCTGTCATTACTGAGCTTCGATGGTACTCCTGGATGCGTATTTACTGTTCGATACTTGGCCAAGTCAATAGATGAGTGTCAGAGTGGCAGTCCTACCGGGCAAGGTGAGGTTTTCCATGAACATCTCCCTAAAAAGGCATATCGCGAATTGATGTCGATGACTCATCATTGCCTCAGTGCGAACTCCCACCAACAGCCACTCCTCCACTTGCTTACTTCAAGTAGGCTTTCATGTTGCCTCGTTTTATAGACATACAGTCTTCTCTCTTATTAGAATTTTGATACTCAAAAACGTCCTTAGGATACAGCATCGGGCTTTTGTCTGGATTGAACATACGCCATTGAAGGTGTGGACGTATTCTCAGCTCAGTGGAGAGTCGTAACTGATCCCGCATGAAAGAAGCTATGTTTTAAGATCCGTGAGGACGTGGATAACGGAACTCTCAGGACAGGGTTTCTTTTTTCGTAGCGTGTAAACATCCTCCAAGTCGAAAACCCCAATTCATACCAGCTGTTACCACCACTAATACCGCTTAGCAATTCAAACCACTATACTGGGGCTCCCTATGCAACTTCTTCTTTCTAGTTTCTTGACTGACCTTTAATTACCCAAGTATAACCCTCCTACCTACTTCTCGGCTTCGACACACAATCTTGGCGCCAGAACACGGGTTGCAGCTTTTCACCCGACATAAGACCTTCTCTATTCCTTCTCCCGTCGCACAAAATGTCGACTTTTTCTAACCCGAATCCCCAACAAGAACACCAACATCGTTCGTCCAAGCCACCAGGTAATGATCGCAACGAACTCGCTGTCAGTTACTAAAAAAGTGCCTCCAAAGGTCTCGACTCGAGCTTCCTTAATACGGGTTTGGATAGCAAAGCCACTGCTATTGATTCAGACATATCCACAATACATACTGGACGCTCTGCGAGCCCCACCGCCGAATCGCATATTTCGACATCCAAGAATTTTGAATGTGCAGATGCCGATAACATCATTGGATGGGATGGCCCAGATGATCCTGGAAATCCCAGGAATTGGTCCAAGCGCCGCCGTTGGGTTGTAACGCTCGTCGTCAGTCTATTTACATTCATAAGGTGTGACCTCCATCCTTATCAATCGACTAAGCTAATTCGTCTTATAGTCCTGTTGCGTCATCCATATCGTCTCCAGCTCTGCCGCAAATCTCAAGAGACCTTGGGATCTTGCCCGGCTCTATCTTGGAAAATATGTCGCTCTCGATTTTTGTCCTCGCATACGCCCTGGGGGTAGGCTCCAACAACCATCACACCAAAATTAAAACATTGACATACATATCAGCCTCTAATTTGGGGGCCCTTGTCAGAGCTATATGGGCGGCTGGTCATTCTGCAGATTTCCAACGTTTGGTTTCTGGGTACGAAAAGTCGCATGTGTAGCCAATTTTCATTCTCACTCCCGTCAAGTTTTCAATACTCTCTGCGGCTTTGCGAAGACACCAACACAGATGATTCTATTCCGTTTTTTTGCAGGTTTTGGTGGTGCTGCTCCACAATCCTTGGGCGGTGGAGTTGTTGGAGATTTGTGGTCACCGGAAGAGCGTGCTATGGCCATGAGCATATACTCCTTAGCACCACTCGTTGGGCCTTCGACCGGCCCGTTAGTTGGTGGGTGGATCTCGGAGCGAACCATCTGGCCTTGGGTCTTTTGGAGTGTCAGCATCGCAGATGCCCTTTTGCAGATTGCCGGCTTTGTGGGTTTTTTTCATAATATTTCGATCTGATAGTTCACATCAATCCTCGTTTCAGATCTTCCTACGAGAGACTTACGTGCCGGAGCTCCTCAAGAGAAAGGCGCGTGCTCTGCGCAAGTTGACCGGCAATAAGATCCTTCGATCTACTTTCGAACGTCCGGATAGACATTGTACGGCAGTCATGGCACGTGGAATGGTTAAGCCTATTGTCTTCCTTGCGACCGAACCGATCGTTCAAGTCTTTGCACTGTACATGGCCGTCCTTTATGGTGTCCTCTATCTGAGTTTGACCAGTGAGATTATCTCATGCTTGGTGGATACTGGTTCTCAGTGTGAAATCAGCGTTTGTCAAGGTTTTCACCGACGTTTATGGCGAAACCACAGGAATTTCAGGGATTCACTATTTGGCAATAGCACTTGGATCTACTGGTGAGAGCTCCTTGGTTCCTATCGATCAATGCGCTAATCCTTCTCTCTAGTTGGCGGACAAGTTGGCGCGAGAGCATTGAACTCCGTGTACCGAAGACTCAAAGCTAAAAACGGTGGCGTTGGAACCCCAGAGATGAGGTTCATTTCGTCCTTTCAATAATTCTCCATATTTTACTCATAATTATCTAACATAGACTTCCACTGTTGATGGTTTCTGCAACAACATTGCCCATCGGACTCGTTATCTACGGCTGGACAGCACAAGCGAAGTTGTTTTGGTTGGTTCCCGGTAGGTCTTCCGTTTGCAGGAAGCGTGCATATCGTTGACGAGTTGTCAGACTTGGGCGTTTTCATCTACTCTATCGGAATCGGTGAGTAATCAACGGCCATCTTCTCCATAATGATTGCGTCTGAGGCAAGATTTAGGCGGTAACTGGACATGTATACAAACATATCTGGTATATCTAACGTTTTCGTTTGATTTTCTTTCTCCTTATTATTTCGCAGGTGGACAACTATGCACTACATGCGGCCAGCGCCATTGCAGGTGTCTCAAGCTTTCGTGCCCTTGCTGGCTTCGGATTCCCGCTTTTTGCGGATAAGATGTACGGAGAATTGGGGTATGGTACGCACGCAATGATTGTACTCTAACAAGATCCACCGCTGAAAGTTGGATTTAGGATGGGGAAATTCGATTCTAGCACTGATCTGTTTGGTTATCGGATGTCCAGCGCCATTCGTATTCTATAGGTATGGACCTAAGCTCAGAGAATGGAGCAAAGCAGCGTCAGTCGAGCAGTAATAGAGAATAGTCGGTAAACAATCGCCAGTATACCTGGTACAATGATGAGGACACGCAATAAACTGCAAACGAGGTAGCATCGACGAAAAGAGAACAATAGCTTGTTGAAAGTGAGAGTAGTCCTAGATTTTGGTGTGAACGCCACAGCTTCAAG
>JAFLHD010017918.1:0-14319 GCA_018856295.1 Blastosporella zonata
TGCAGGTGGCCAAATGCCACACCTGCACCTGTACCTGCTCTACCTGTACCTGTAATACCGCAGGTTAAGCAGAACCTGTGCTACACCCTACACAGCACTTTGTGCTGCTCCAAATATTATTATCCTCATTTATTCCAAGACCTGCTTCACTTTTTTTTAGCAAATCATTTATATAGTCTACTCAATCTCTATTTTTTAAAAAAAAAATTATATTCAAATTACAATTCTTTTTCTACTATATATAAACTCAACCATTGTAGTATTCATCAGTATATCAGACTATTTCAATTATCCTCCTAATACAGATTTGATTTATGAAAACATCCCCAGATCTGAATTAGCTCTCAAGGAAGAGCAGCATTTAGAGCTAGTATGCTCTTGGTTTAAGGCAACATATGAGCCTTTTGAATTCCAAATACACATCTTTTATTTGATACACTACTTCATTCTTCAAAGATGGACATGCTTTGCTGGAACACTTTTGGTGGCCTCCTGTTCAAGACAACATTAAATGATACCTACAAACCTGTCCTATCTGTCAGATACAGCAGACCTCAAAAGTGTGAGACCTACTGTTTGACGCCTGCACTCCTCTTTGGCAAGATGTACTTAGACACCATGTATATGCCAAATGCAGGAGGATGCAGATACATTACCCAAGGGCAATGCTTCTTGACCCAATATCCCAAATTCAGATTGCTTCAAAAAGGAACCAGCTCAGCTATTGGAGACTGGATCTTTGAGGACATCATTTGCCATTTGAGCACCCTTTGAGAAATTGTTACCAACAATGGACAACCTATTCTCAGAGCTATGCAGTACTTGGCTAGGAAATATCACATCAATCATATTCAAATCTCAGGTTACAATTCACAAGCTAATGGCCTTGTGGAAAGGCCTCATTTTGAAGCAAGGCAAGCCCTATTCAAAATGGTGGACAGTGATGAATCCAAATGGTACTCTGCTACCTACCCTGTCTTTTGAGTCAAACAAGTTACAGTCTGAAAACAAATGAGCTGTCCACCATACTATGCAGCCACTAGAACCCATCCATTACTCCCTATTGACATCACTGAAGCCACTACAACCACCCCCAAATTCCATCCTATCCACCACTGATCTCATTTTGAGATAAGCTATTGATCTTATAAAATGGTCAGAGTACTTAACTTGGCTTCATTCAGAAGTCTATTCTACTAGATGCAAGGCAGCCCAACAACAATTTGAGGATTACACAGACACAATCCAAAACTTTCAATTTGGGAAAGGCAACTTGGTCTTGATAATACAAAAATTGAGAAGTCTCTCAACCAAAAGATGAGGCCTCTGTTGGAAATAAGCCGATTGGGATGATACACATCACAGATTAATATTGGTGTGATGTGCATCACAAATCAACTTTGATATCATGGCTACAGTGCAGAGCACTCAAAATAGACTGGAATCATGCTGTATGGCATCAGTCACTAAAGGTGGCGCAGATAGAACTGTTACAAAGTGTCGAATTGAAAGAGATACTAACTATCTGTTCTATCTAACTATATATATATATGATTGTATCAATGTCATGTGATCTTGATCCGGTATGTATGTCTATGTCCATCAATCTCTCTCTTTGTATGTATGTCATAAGCAGTATGCTTACACTCACCCCCTCTTTAAAAAAAGGCTGTATGGGTGGTGTAGTAGTGTTATAATCAATCAAGGATGATTTGTTTGTCTTTTCAATTCTTTAGTGCTTCCGTGTCAATCAAGTCTTTCTGAGGCCGCCATAGATCAGATTCAGGACCTTGTCCTTTCCATCTAACGAGATATTGCCTGCCACATCCCATCTTGCATTCATCAATGATGTGATCGATAAAAAATTCTTCTTGTCCATCTTCGTTTAATATAGGGGGTGGAACAGCAATTGACCAGCCTGGGAATAGAGTGTTGTCATTTTCAAGAAAAGGTTTCAATAAGGCAGCATGAAATGTCAGATAAATGTTGATGTTTTCAGGTAATTTTAACGTATATGTCAAAACAGTTGGGTGAGCCTCAAGTATTTCATAAGGGCCGTCAAAATGGGGCATAAGTTTTGTGGCACGACCATCGAACCGTTGCATGCCTGGTTTGTAAATATGTTTGGGTGATTGATGTAGGTTTGCATAATGTGCTTGAATTAATTTTGATGCAGTAAGTGTGTCCATAGCGTCTAAAAAATCCAATTGCAGTTCTCGCATCAGATTTTTGGCAGTGTTGGCGTCAAAATCCATGGGTGCAGGTCCTGGGATAAAGGAAGGCAGGGTGCAAGGTGATTTACCAGAATGTAGTTGAAATGGAGAAAATCCGGTAGATGCATTTACCATATTCATTATGTGAAAATGCACAAGAGGCAGGGCACAAACCCAACCAAGTTGGTTTTGGTCGACATGGTATCACAGACATTGTTTGACAGTTTTATTCATTCTCTCAGAAGCGACATCTGTTTGGGGATGAAAGGCAGAAGACTTCTTGTGGTCAATTCCAGCAAGGAGACAGAAATGCGACCAGAATTTTGAGATGAATTTGCAATTATGATTGGAAATAATTTTGTTGGGAAGACTGTTTTCACAATACCAATGTCAGAAAAATATAAGTGCAAAAGCTTTCGCAGACATGTCAGTAAGCACTGGAATAACGTGAATGTCGGTGCCTGTGCGGCAAGTCATAGTGCAGATTGCGTCAAAACCTTCATCCTCAGGTAGGGGACTGATGAAATCAATTGCCACGGATGAAAAACAAGTATCTGGACATTGAAGAGGGTGCAGTGGTCCTTGAGGCTTATCTGTACGACTTTTATTCCACTGGCAGTCTTTACAAGATGGGATGTAAGCCAACGCAAGTTGCTTCCTCATGTTTGGCCAAAAAAAGGAGGGTCGTAAGATTGCATACATTTTGTCAGAACCAAAATGGCCCAAGTGGTCATGTGCATGTTGGAATAGGCACTCACAAAGATTCTTGTACTTTGGGATAAGAAGTCAGTCAATTACGAAAAGTAATCTGTTGTTATATGTGACACCATTGGGTAGTTTTTGAGTGTTATAATTGCTAAGTAAATGCACTGACAAAGGTTCTTGTTGATAGCCTTCAATTATATCAGCTGTGAACAAAGAATCTGAGAGGTTGAAAACAGGTGCCAAATGTATTTTGGGCTCAATGTAAGTCAATGGAAGGTGTGACATTGCATCTGCCACAGTGTTGTCTTTGCCACAAATGTAATGCAAAGTGTAGTTGAACTGTGACAAGTACTCCATCCAACAAGCTTGACGCAAGGATAAGGCGTGTTGGGTGTCAAAATTCAGAAGTGTTTTGTGGTCTGCATAAATGTGAACATGGGTAAAAAGAGTGTCTTGTTTGCAGATGAAATTGATTTCCTGGGTCATCATCTGTCTTTGCATGGCCTCGAACCTCTGGTCTCTCATGTGGAGAAGGTGCTCAATTGGCCTACGCCAACATGCTCAAAACATGTTTGTCAATTTCTCAGGCTGGTCCGATACATGTCTGTATTTCTGCCCGGTGTGGCAGAACACACTTTTATTCTTACACCTTTGACAACAAAGGCTTGTGACACATGTTTTCCTCCTTTGGACTTCCAAACACCAATCTGTGTTTGACAGCATCAAAACCCTCGTCACTGGGCCTAAATGCCTTATTTCTATAGATCATGATAACCCCGGCACCAATAAGATATTTCTCACATGCAATGCAAGTAAGCAGAGAACAGGTTCTGTTCTTGCATATGGACAAACCTGGGAATCCACGTGACCCGTTTGTTGCCTTTGATTCCAGGCAATATTCACCCCCGGAATCTTGTTACCTGAGACACAAACAAGAGTTACTTGCTATATTGCGCGGCCTTGCCAAGTGGCGCACCAATTTATTGGGTGAGAGAATAAAAAAGTTTCGCGTCTGCGAGGGCATTCAGCACAAGATAAACATTTTGAATGTGTTTGGCTTTGCTAGGGGAATAGATTATTATATTGGCAAGATAAATGTGGCAACATTTTCCAATCAAAGGGGAAAGAGCTGCATTGAGGCAACGCTGCTGCATTTGTGGCACGTTTTGCAACCCCATAGGCATGACCGGCCATTCAAATAATCCATTTGGTGTGATTGTAGCGGTGTACTTGATATTATCAGGATGAACCCTAATTTGAAAAAAGGTGCTTGTAAGGTCAATTTTTCCCCAGATTTTTCCTTTGGAAGCATCAGTCAAGATGTCATCAATGCGCGGTAGTGGATAGGTATCTGGAATTGTTGCAGAATTGAGTTTGCAAAAATCTACGACCCAGCAAGGCATTGCAGTGGAGTCTGCCTTTGGAATCAGAAAAGAGGGCAATGCATACAGAGAACAAGAGGGACGAATGCGACCATGGGCAACATGGTCATTGATTAATGTCTTCCATGCCATCTTGTATTTGCGAGGGGAGTTGTATCCTTTTGAAGGTGAAATGCAAGCATTGGAAAACAACTCTATATGATGGAAAACTGTGTCAGGCAATTCACGAATGTGAGGCAAATTGTTTGTGAAATAGTTTTTGAAAGTCAATTTGAGGCGAGAGTCAAGCATTGCAAGATGCTCATTCCTCGTTTTTGTGAGAGCCTCTTTACTTGTGATTGCAGTGGTGATTGCTATGCAATTGTATAGGGAATGAATAATTTTGGATGGTGACGCCATGATAGGTTTCCATGAGAAATCAAAGTGTTCACAATGATGTAGAAAGAAAGACTTTAGATCGCTCAGGACAGAAGAAAATTTTGTATGAAATGTGGCACGAGGGTCCCCCAATTTGGTTTGCAAGGAATCAGTCATAACACGGGGTGGTAGTGTCCTCAACTTGCGAACTTGTTGTAGCAGGGGGGGTGTAAAAGATTGAAATTTATTTCTTTAATGGTAACAGAACGGAGCTCAGTGTCGATAGCAATTTGGTTTTGTACTTGAAAGCCTAGGCCTAGTATGATATCAAAATGAAGGGAAGGGCAGATGTAAAAAAGTTGTGGCTTGGAGGTCCAGCAATTGCAAGGTGTCAATACGGATAGGTGAATGTAATTTGTAAGGGGAACACAGTGGTTTGGTTGACTTTTTTGTGCTTTGTGTGTTTTGGAGTCAAAAAAGGTAGTGCAGGAAGAAGGTTGAGATGGAAGGGGTGGATGTATGCATCGTGGAATATCATTTATTGCACCGCCAAATAATTTAGGAGTCTTCAAGTGATGTGTGCAAAGTCCAAGTTTCTTGACAATTTCAAGTGAAATCAACGCTAGAGGAGATCCATGGTCAATCAGCATTTGGACCGCATGGGAAACAAACGAGTTTGGCAGAGAGATTAAACTGTTCCAATAGATGTGTTGAGGGAGAACATACTCATTGACATAATCTACAAACTCATTTGCATCGTACATCGGTGTGTCGTCATCTGAACTATCGTCAATAATGGCAGCTATATGTGTTGTCGTTGTCTTTGTGGTCATTGCAGCAATTTTATTTGTCTTTGTACATTGCAAATCAATGTAGTCTTGGGTGATTTCAGGGATTAACCCAAATGGGAGGGGCATAGATTTGTATTTGCATGCGTGGTTGTTCCCTATCCATAGCTGTCGACAATTATTACAGCCATTGTTTGCGGTGAGTAGGGTGTGTTCTTCATCCTTCAGCTTAAGTGCGTAGTTGCACTTGAAAGCAGTGGGTGTGTTTGCGTCATTGGTGGAGGTTGCAATGTTGGCAGGCTTTCTAGTATCCTTCTTGAACTTCATGAGATGAGCCAAGTATTGGCAATGCTTGCAATTGTGTTTAGCACAAATGTTGTCGTCTAAGTGCGTTACTGAAGCAATCCATTTGTCAAGCTCTTTGATGGAGAAGTTTGCTAGGAGCGTCACCATTTGCGGTATTGTATTCCATTAGCAAATTGTCATTCATGAGGATGCAAATGTTATTACAGAGGTGTTTGTTGTCAAGATGTATGTCAGGCTTGGATTTGAGAATCAGGTTGGCGTCGCGCATCTGTGCTACCCACTCTGAAAAAATAGCATTGTTTTGAGGTTTGAGGAGGATTTTTCTGTATTCTATGAACCAAGACGTCGACAGCCATCTTTTGCAAACCTTGGCAATGAAGTCTGAAAATAAAAGGGCTTCAAACGTTTCTTCATTTGCTGCGCACCATGAGGAGACTGCCCTGTCTTCAAAACTGTGACGTATGTGAGAGACTTGCTCGTCTGCTGGGATTTGCTTGGTTTTGAAGAAACGTCTAGCATGATGTTCAAAACGCTCTAAGGTGTCGACGTTTAATTTGCCTTCTGAAATGGTTGGTGCCTGTGATCCTGAAGAATGTGTGACTGTTGCAATATTGTGGAGTCGAGCATGTGTGTGAGCTTTGTGCAATTTGGGGAGGACTCAAGTTTTCACTGTCGGAAGGGGTTAGGGCGGGGCAAATTGGACTGGGGGGTCGTGCAGAAGGTGGTTCTGTGCGAGAGGACTGAGCGTGGGTTTGAGGAGCCAGGGTGTCCAGACTTTTATAGGGAAAAGTGTTTGTACTGGTGGTGGCAAGGATCATGCAGGAGAGGAGAAAGCGGTTGGGTGTTGGGCGAAAAGATGCGGCAGCGGATGTGACCCAGTTAGGCAATGCATAAAATAGGGAAAAGGTGTCATTGACAGGGTGTCAAATATGATGTGCATTCTTGTTGGTGTTCCGTGGTGTATTCAATTTCCAAGGAGAGAAAAGAAAAAGGCGAGGCGAGTATTAGACAAGCCGTAGGCAGTTCAAAAAAAAGTGGAATCACGCCGTATGGTGTCAGTCACTAAAGGTGGCGCAGATAGAACTGTTACAAAGTGTCAAATTGAAAGAGATACTAACTATCTGTTCTATCTAACTATATATATATATGATTGTATCAATGTCATGTGATCTTGATCCGGTATGTATGTCTATGTCCATCAATCTCTCTCTTTGTATGTATGTCATAAGCAGTATGCTTACACTCACCCCCTCTTTAAAAAAAGGCTGTATGGGTGGTGTAGTAGTGTTATAATCAATCAAGGATGATTTGTTTGTCTTTTCAATTCTTTAGTGCTTCCGTGTCAATCAAGTCTTTCTGAGGCCGCCATAGATCAGATTCAGGACCTTGTCCTTTCCATCTAACGAGATATTGCCTGCCACATCCCATCTTGCATTCATCAATGATGTGATCGATAAAAAATTCTTCTTGTCCATCTTCGTTTAATATAGGGGGTGGAACAGCAATTGACCAGCCTGGGAATAGAGTGTTGTCATTTTCAAGAAAAGGTTTCAATAAGGCAGCATGAAATGTCAGATAAATGTTGATGTTTTCAGGTAATTTTAACGTATATGTCAAAACAGTTGGGTGAGCCTCAAGTATTTCATAAGGGCCGTCAAAATGGGGCATAAGTTTTGTGGCACGACCATCGAACCGTTGCATGCCTGGTTTGTAAATATGTTTGGGTGATTGATGTAGGTTTGCATAATGTGCTTGAATTAATTTTGATGCAGTAAGTGTGTCCATAGCGTCTAAAAAATCCAATTGCAGTTCTCGCATCAGATTTTTGGCAGTGTTGGCGTCAAAATCCATGGGTGCAGGTCCTGGGATAAAGGAAGGCAGGGTGCAAGGTGATTTACCAGAATGTAGTTGAAATGGAGAAAATCCGGTAGATGCATTTACCATATTCATTATGTGAAAATGCACAAGAGGCAGGGCACAAACCCAACCAAGTTGGTTTTGGTCGACATGGTATCACAGACATTGTTTGACAGTTTTATTCATTCTCTCAGAAGCGACATCTGTTTGGGGATGAAAGGCAGAAGACTTCTTGTGGTCAATTCCAGCAAGGAGACAGAAATGCGACCAGAATTTTGAGATGAATTTGCAATTATGATTGGAAATAATTTTGTTGGGAAGACTGTTTTCACAATACCAATGTCAGAAAAATATAAGTGCAAAAGCTTTCGCAGACATGTCAGTAAGCACTGGAATAACGTGAATGTCGGTGCCTGTGCGGCAAGTCATAGTGCAGATTGCGTCAAAACCTTCATCCTCAGGTAGGGGACTGATGAAATCAATTGCCACGGATGAAAAACAAGTATCTGGACATTGAAGAGGGTGCAGTGGTCCTTGAGGCTTATCTGTACGACTTTTATTCCACTGGCAGTCTTTACAAGATGGGATGTAAGCCAACGCAAGTTGCTTCCTCATGTTTGGCCAAAAAAAGGAGGGTCGTAAGATTGCATACATTTTGTCAGAACCAAAATGGCCCAAGTGGTCATGTGCATGTTGGAATAGGCACTCACAAAGATTCTTGTACTTTGGGATAAGAAGTCAGTCAATTACGAAAAGTAATCTGTTGTTATATGTGACACCATTGGGTAGTTTTTGAGTGTTATAATTGCTAAGTAAATGCACTGACAAAGGTTCTTGTTGATAGCCTTCAATTATATCAGCTGTGAACAAAGAATCTGAGAGGTTGAAAACAGGTGCCAAATGTATTTTGGGCTCAATGTAAGTCAATGGAAGGTGTGACATTGCATCTGCCACAGTGTTGTCTTTGCCACAAATGTAATGCAAAGTGTAGTTGAACTGTGACAAGTACTCCATCCAACAAGCTTGACGCAAGGATAAGGCGTGTTGGGTGTCAAAATTCAGAAGTGTTTTGTGGTCTGCATAAATGTGAACATGGGTAAAAAGAGTGTCTTGTTTGCAGATGAAATTGATTTCCTGGGTCATCATCTGTCTTTGCATGGCCTCGAACCTCTGGTCTCTCATGTGGAGAAGGTGCTCAATTGGCCTACGCCAACATGCTCAAAACATGTTTGTCAATTTCTCAGGCTGGTCCGATACATGTCTGTATTTCTGCCCGGTGTGGCAGAACACACTTTTATTCTTACACCTTTGACAACAAAGGCTTGTGACACATGTTTTCCTCCTTTGGACTTCCAAACACCAATCTGTGTTTGACAGCATCAAAACCCTCGTCACTGGGCCTAAATGCCTTATTTCTATAGATCATGATAACCCCGGCACCAATAAGATATTTCTCACATGCAATGCAAGTAAGCAGAGAACAGGTTCTGTTCTTGCATATGGACAAACCTGGGAATCCACGTGACCCGTTTGTTGCCTTTGATTCCAGGCAATATTCACCCCCGGAATCTTGTTACCTGAGACACAAACAAGAGTTACTTGCTATATTGCGCGGCCTTGCCAAGTGGCGCACCAATTTATTGGGTGAGAGAATAAAAAAGTTTCGCGTCTGCGAGGGCATTCAGCACAAGATAAACATTTTGAATGTGTTTGGCTTTGCTAGGGGAATAGATTATTATATTGGCAAGATAAATGTGGCAACATTTTCCAATCAAAGGGGAAAGAGCTGCATTGAGGCAACGCTGCTGCATTTGTGGCACGTTTTGCAACCCCATAGGCATGACCGGCCATTCAAATAATCCATTTGGTGTGATTGTAGCGGTGTACTTGATATTATCAGGATGAACCCTAATTTGAAAAAAGGTGCTTGTAAGGTCAATTTTTCCCCAGATTTTTCCTTTGGAAGCATCAGTCAAGATGTCATCAATGCGCGGTAGTGGATAGGTATCTGGAATTGTTGCAGAATTGAGTTTGCAAAAATCTACGACCCAGCAAGGCATTGCAGTGGAGTCTGCCTTTGGAATCAGAAAAGAGGGCAATGCATACAGAGAACAAGAGGGACGAATGCGACCATGGGCAACATGGTCATTGATTAATGTCTTCCATGCCATCTTGTATTTGCGAGGGGAGTTGTATCCTTTTGAAGGTGAAATGCAAGCATTGGAAAACAACTCTATATGATGGAAAACTGTGTCAGGCAATTCACGAATGTGAGGCAAATTGTTTGTGAAATAGTTTTTGAAAGTCAATTTGAGGCGAGAGTCAAGCATTGCAAGATGCTCATTCCTCGTTTTTGTGAGAGCCTCTTTACTTGTGATTGCAGTGGTGATTGCTATGCAATTGTATAGGGAATGAATAATTTTGGATGGTGACGCCATGATAGGTTTCCATGAGAAATCAAAGTGTTCACAATGATGTAGAAAGAAAGACTTTAGATCGCTCAGGACAGAAGAAAATTTTGTATGAAATGTGGCACGAGGGTCCCCCAATTTGGTTTGCAAGGAATCAGTCATAACACGGGGTGGTAGTGTCCTCAACTTGCGAACTTGTTGTAGCAGGGGGGGTGTAAAAGATTGAAATTTATTTCTTTAATGGTAACAGAACGGAGCTCAGTGTCGATAGCAATTTGGTTTTGTACTTGAAAGCCTAGGCCTAGTATGATATCAAAATGAAGGGAAGGGCAGATGTAAAAAAGTTGTGGCTTGGAGGTCCAGCAATTGCAAGGTGTCAATACGGATAGGTGAATGTAATTTGTAAGGGGAACACAGTGGTTTGGTTGACTTTTTTGTGCTTTGTGTGTTTTGGAGTCAAAAAAGGTAGTGCAGGAAGAAGGTTGAGATGGAAGGGGTGGATGTATGCATCGTGGAATATCATTTATTGCACCGCCAAATAATTTAGGAGTCTTCAAGTGATGTGTGCAAAGTCCAAGTTTCTTGACAATTTCAAGTGAAATCAACGCTAGAGGAGATCCATGGTCAATCAGCATTTGGACCGCATGGGAAACAAACGAGTTTGGCAGAGAGATTAAACTGTTCCAATAGATGTGTTGAGGGAGAACATACTCATTGACATAATCTACAAACTCATTTGCATCGTACATCGGTGTGTCGTCATCTGAACTATCGTCAATAATGGCAGCTATATGTGTTGTCGTTGTCTTTGTGGTCATTGCAGCAATTTTATTTGTCTTTGTACATTGCAAATCAATGTAGTCTTGGGTGATTTCAGGGATTAACCCAAATGGGAGGGGCATAGATTTGTATTTGCATGCGTGGTTGTTCCCTATCCATAGCTGTCGACAATTATTACAGCCATTGTTTGCGGTGAGTAGGGTGTGTTCTTCATCCTTCAGCTTAAGTGCGTAGTTGCACTTGAAAGCAGTGGGTGTGTTTGCGTCATTGGTGGAGGTTGCAATGTTGGCAGGCTTTCTAGTATCCTTCTTGAACTTCATGAGATGAGCCAAGTATTGGCAATGCTTGCAATTGTGTTTAGCACAAATGTTGTCGTCTAAGTGCGTTACTGAAGCAATCCATTTGTCAAGCTCTTTGATGGAGAAGTTTGCTAGGAGCGTCACCATTTGCGGTATTGTATTCCATTAGCAAATTGTCATTCATGAGGATGCAAATGTTATTACAGAGGTGTTTGTTGTCAAGATGTATGTCAGGCTTGGATTTGAGAATCAGGTTGGCGTCGCGCATCTGTGCTACCCACTCTGAAAAAATAGCATTGTTTTGAGGTTTGAGGAGGATTTTTCTGTATTCTATGAACCAAGACGTCGACAGCCATCTTTTGCAAACCTTGGCAATGAAGTCTGAAAATAAAAGGGCTTCAAACGTTTCTTCATTTGCTGCGCACCATGAGGAGACTGCCCTGTCTTCAAAACTGTGACGTATGTGAGAGACTTGCTCGTCTGCTGGGATTTGCTTGGTTTTGAAGAAACGTCTAGCATGATGTTCAAAACGCTCTAAGGTGTCGACGTTTAATTTGCCTTCTGAAATGGTTGGTGCCTGTGATCCTGAAGAATGTGTGACTGTTGCAATATTGTGGAGTCGAGCATGTGTGTGAGCTTTGTGCAATTTGGGGAGGACTCAAGTTTTCACTGTCGGAAGGGGTTAGGGCGGGGCAAATTGGACTGGGGGGTCGTGCAGAAGGTGGTTCTGTGCGAGAGGACTGAGCGTGGGTTTGAGGAGCCAGGGTGTCCAGACTTTTATAGGGAAAAGTGTTTGTACTGGTGGTGGCAAGGATCATGCAGGAGAGGAGAAAGCGGTTGGGTGTTGGGCGAAAAGATGCGGCAGCGGATGTGACCCAGTTAGGCAATGCATAAAATAGGGAAAAGGTGTCATTGACAGGGTGTCAAATATGATGTGCATTCTTGTTGGTGTTCCGTGGTGTATTCAATTTCCAAGGAGAGAAAAGAAAAAGGCGAGGCGAGTATTAGACAAGCCGTAGGCAGTTCAAAAAAAAGTGGAATCACGCCGTATGGTGTCAGTCACTAAAGGTGGCGCAGATAGAACTGTTACAAAGTGTCAAATTGAAAGAGATACTAACTATCTGTTCTATCTAACTATATATATATATGATTGTATCAATGTCATGTGATCTCAATCCAGTATGTATGTCTATGTCCATCAATCTCTCTCTTTGTATGTATGTTGTAAGCAGTATGCTTACATAGACAGTTTCTACGCCCAAATCTTGCAATGGTATCTCCTCCTCCTAAAATGAATATTTTTCCTTAAAACTCTCAGAAAGGACTCCATTTGAGAATATCTTTTGACTAAATGTAACATAATTTTGATTTTTCAAGGTTGAATTTTTTTTTACTCAAAAGTAGACTTGGACATTTCCTTTTTTGGATATCTTATCTTATCTATGATCCCATCAGATCAATATTACAACGGTTGAGGGCATTAGAGAGCCACAGAACTGTTGAGCCCTAATCTATGAGTACACCAACAACTCACGCACCCTCTGAAGCCAAGGACCTTTCTTCTCAGGACTCTTAGACTGCCTCTTTGGAAGCCACTGGTGCAGAAGACATTGAAGATGTATGTTATAATGCTCAAATCAGTCCCATAATACTCAATTTTTGTGTTCCAGCAGCCGTTGGTTGAGCCGCAACTGCCACTACTAGTACCACAAGACAAAGACCTTCTTGACATTTAAAATCAAGCTTCTCAACATCTCTCAGATGTTCCACGCAATGATGATAGAAGGTTAGATGAAGAACTGCACGTTGATCACCCAGATTTGGACAATGACAATGACAATCCTGCCACAACTTATAGTCACATTGAAGATGTTTGTCTTGCACAAGAATTCATCCAAGCTCTGCAAGACACTGACATTCATAATAGTGACTTGTCTCCTGAAGTCATTGCAGAATCTGCCAATTTTCAAAGTTTGATGTTGATGTCCATCAGTGTGTGGATTGGGTGCAAATCTTTGAGTTCCATGCATGCAATAATTTTCTCTAGATACAGCTGCTGAGATAATTTTATTGATCCATCTGTGTTCCGTTTTACTGTGATGCTGACAATTTGGCTGGCTTTGCCAAGATCAGTGATGTTGAATTGAGATTTGATTTGATCTTTGATGTCAGTGATGGTTTGATGGCTGTAAGCAAAAATAGACATGTCATCAACATGGACAGTCATAATGCTCCAGTCCCGGCCTGATCCTTGCATGTAGATGCATTGATTAGAGATCAGCCAGGTGAATCCAAGATTGATAAACACAGTGTCAAGGGTTTTGTTCCACTCATGGCTAGACTGCTTGAGTCCATATATTGTTTTGTGTAGTCTCCACACCTGCCCTGTGCCATTGTCAAAACCAGGAGGCTGGGATACATAGATTTCTTCTTTGAGTTTGGTGTTGAGATACCCACCCATAATGTTGACTGTGTGAAAAAGAAGTCCAGCAGTAGCAGCAAGCCCAATCAAGAAGCAAAGTGAATCAAGCCAGACCACTAGCGCGTAAGTTTTGGAATAATCAATCTCCAGTTGCTGTGTGAATCTGCAAGCAACTAATTGGGATTTAGCTTTGATGAAATTTCCTTTTCCATCTATTTTCATCTTCCAAACCCATTTTGATTGAATTGGCTTGCGGCCAGCCAGTAAATTAGCCAGATTGTACGTGCCAAGTGCCTTTAGTTGATTGAGTTTGATCTCCATCAATCTGACTCAATTTGGGTCTGACAGTGCTTCTTTGATGTTTGATGGTTTGAAGTGTTTGTTACTAAGCAGGGCAATGTTAGTGACCTCCGCAATGATCCCTGTGTCAAGCTGTGATGGCTGCAGAATTCCCTGTGATTGGCCCCACAGATCATTCAATGCTTTGTAATTGACCTGTGGTAGCACTGCAACATGTGCTGATCTGTCACGTGGGATGATGGGGATCACTGATGGGCAATCTGGTTCTATATTGGGCTGATCAGATTTTGGTGATGTTGTGATAGGGTTTTGATTGATCAGATTGTCCTGTTAATCCTGTGGTTGCTCGATGATGACAAGGCACATGGCTTAGACTTGTAGCAGGCAGTCGAAAGATTGATACCAAAACTGTGAAGTGTTCAATAAATGTGATGATAGCTACGAGGTGGGTTGGTGACTGCGTGGGCTAACGCCTGAGGATAAGGAAAAGGTGATGTTT
>JAFLHD010017919.1:0-14293 GCA_018856295.1 Blastosporella zonata
AATTCGGATTGCGGGCTGATCTTCGCAGGAACAAAGGGACGTGACTGTGTTGAACATGGACGTCGACGTTATCCGACGTGAATCGATATTCACACGGTCAGCAACTAACTATGTACTTGGAATTCAGACTAAGGCTCCAACCATTTAGTTTGTTTACTGTTTTTTAAACAGTAAACAGTTTAAATTTACCATTTAGTTCGCCAAGGGTAGTAAACAGTAAACAAGCAGTTGAATAAATAGTAAACAACATCGAGTTTGACGACGACAACCATCCACTGGCAACTGCCACTCGGCCAATATCTGGTCAACACCATTGATGCTCAAACAGTCATCAATGCATCAATATTCATCTTGGCAATTGTATCAACTATGCCAAAATCAACACTTACAATCTATGCTTTGACCCCCGGTACAAGTGTCTCTGTCGAACGTCTCTTTTCAAAATCACGCCATCTCTGCACGGACATCCGGTCCTCTCTTAAAGCTTCAACAATAGATCACAGAGGCCATGATGACAAAGTGTTAGATCAAGCAGGGTTTGCTTCGCCTAGATTGCATGAAAACAGGCTCTCGTAGTGAATAGACTGTGTACCATAGCAATACAAACAAGTTCCTACTGTCATTTTGACTTGCGTGCTATTTCTTAGGAGACAAACTGTTTGTAAACTGTTTATAAACTGTTTGTTTACTGTTTTTGTTTATTTTACCTCTGCCTGTAAATGAAAACTAAACGGTTGGAGCCTTAATTCAGACCTGATACGTATACTATAGGATCTATCTCGAGGACAAGTATAAGAACAACCGGCTATGAGACCCAATGAAGGCTTGGAAAGAGCTGTCGTGTACGGTGTATGTAGCCATGAGGCTAAATAGGGCAGGTGTCAAGACACCACGGGAGTTCTCGCGATAGAACTGGGTAAGTCCTAGAATTGCGGAACCTACCTAAAACAATTGTAGGTACGCTTTATATGAACAGAGCAACTACGGGGGAACGTAATTCATTAGCGTGGATGGCGTGATGGTCACGCTGACGCTACAAGTTGCGGCCGAGTTGATCATCGACCACGTTGTCAAAATCTCGCCGCCTCTCAACGACGACCACACAAATTCCAAATCCGCTTCATCACCCTCTGTTTAAAGTGGATACATTTATCACGGTCACCTTCAGCCGATATTTGGTGATTCCACCCGCTACGACCCCCTTCCAGGCTCCACACGACAAGTGTATTGGATATGGACAGTTGGTAATATATATCTCTTGTCTGATCACGAACTAAAGCTGTTGGGAAGGAATCAAGCTAGAAAGGGGATACAATCAAAGAGCGGAAGCGTTTTGGTCCATTTATGTGCGCGAAGCGGAGCAACAGGACAAGAATGTGACGGAGACTTGGCAGACAAGCATGGATAGCATGCTCATCTTTGTAATTGTCGTTTCATTCAGGGTTGTTGCGTGTTTCTCATATCACGTCACCTAGGCTGGTCTATTCTCTGCCGTGGTAACGGCGTTCATTATCGAGAGCTATAAGCTCCTCACGCAGAATTCCGGCGACGTCACAAACGTCCTTCTTACCCAGCTTTTAGCCGCTCAGATCGCAACGGCAAACACTAGTTCTGGCGTCAGGCTGCCTTCCACACTCCCAACATTTGACTTTGTGCCATCCGCATCGGTTGTTACACTCAATATTCTATGGTTTCTCAGCCTTGCATGCAGCCTCGCTGCTGCATTGTGTATCACTCTTGTTCAGCAATGGGTGCGAGATTACTGGCAGCAGATACAGCGGAACAGTCAGGTGCTGCAACGTGGCAGAGTCCGAACCTTCCTCTTTAATGGCCGTGAAAGGTGGAAGATGGACGTCATTGTGGAGTACATTCCGACGCTCCTCCACTTCTCCCTATTTCTATTTTTTGCCGGCCTTTACATCTTTTTGTCCGCCATCAACACCCCAGTTTCACTTGCTGTGCTGGTAGTGGTTCTACTGTGCCTAGCCTTTTACTGCCTCGCAACCATTGCCCCTCTCTTTGATCCAGCTGCACCATTTAAAACCCCATTGACGACTCTATTTTGGCGGTGGTTTGCTCACTTGGCACATCATTATTTTATTTTCCATGAACACAGTACAAGCACACAACTTTCAGTCGCACGTGAGCAGTTGGCTCTGAATCCCAACCCTAAAGAAGATTCTGTTTCTCTTGATGCACAGGCCATCAGGTGGACAATTGACATGATTTCAAATGGTCATGAGCTCGAATTATTCATCAATTGCATCCCAGGCCTTTTGAGCTCAGGCGATGGTGCACAAAGCTGGGCCCGGCAATTCTTGGGGTATACGACATCACATCCTCAATTTTTTTCGTATGAGCCTGCAGTCACATATATATCAGGACCAGACTCAGGTGCAGGCCTCTGCCTGTATTGACGCTCTCTTTGCCATCTCACAGTGTGAATTAAGGCTTCTTCCTAAACCAGACCCATTTTGGTACGGCATCCGCGATCATGAGGCCTATCTCAGAATGGCAATCCAATCCTCTGATTGTCCACCCGTTGTTACCGTGACAAAAAGCATATGTACACTTGGTCTAGTGCAATGTGGTCAGCTTATGGAAGTGATCCAGGACAGTCTCATGCCACCTGGCACCAACCTCATTAAACTCTCTCAAAGGGCAGATGAAGCTTTATTGGATCTTCTTGACATGCAAAAAATGCTCCAGGAGGTGGTCCTAGGACTTGTTTCCAACACTCAAGATTATCAAGCAGATATCAGGAACCTAGTACAGATATACTTTGGTGTCGTCACATTGAAATCAAAGGATCTACGTGCTTGGATGAAGGCAGTCAATGGTTATGGTCACCATGACCTTTTCTGGTCAGCGACATGGAGTAGCGCTGAACTACTGCAGTGGCACCCGTGTATTCCTTATGCTGATTCTCACTCTGTGAACTATCAGGACATCCCAGGCTTGGGGCCTGGGAAATGGGAATTTGAGCTCTATGGCCACGAAGTGTTAGCATTCCTGACTGGCTCAGGTGCCCTACCGCAGGTTGCACAACAGACTCAGAGTCTGTCACCTCCATCGTCTCTCTCCCAAGCTTGGTTTCCAATTCAGGACCATCAAAGTTGGACCACTGAGGAAGAGCATACAGCCCTGTGCTATCAGCTTCAACCTGTATCTATCCTTCTCGACTTCCTGGAACACAATCCACTGGAAAATCAGGTCATCGTGACACCAAACTTGCCCTGGACTAGGAGTGCTTACCATATAGAATATCGGAACAGTTTCAGCAGCCGAAATATGCAGAAAAAAAAGCGGAAGTTCACATATTCGCTCATTAAACACTTGGGTCCATTCACTACGGTTGCCTCCATTCTGCAAGACGCTCAAGCAGTACGACTTACTGCACTGTTCATATTTATCGCGGACTACAAGTTTTTCATGCCCAAAGAGGTTGATGGACAGATTGTTGAAGAGCTACTCAAGACAGTCTTTGGCACCACTACGTACTGGATAGACGCAAAGCTTAATTCGGAAGGTTCCCAACTTCTCCTTGTCACCGCCCTTCGCGAGATTCTGGATCTAGAGCGCGACATAGCCCCTGACGGACCACGTCCCTTCACCTATTCCCAGATCAGGTGTCTCTCCCGGAACCTCAGATATAATCTATCCTTCGAACTTGCCCTTGAAACCGCTGAACGCCTGCTTGGCACAACCATCAGTCCTACTCCCCACGCCAATAATCGAGCATCGACCAGGCTGCCACCGAACGATGCACTTAAAGCTCGGACTCAGGGAGTCTACGACTATGTCGTTGCTCAGCTGGGCGAGGTGGGGAACCAGTCCGAAGAACTTACCGGTTGAGAGCTGTCCTTGGGGTTCAAGGATTCAAGGACTCCCCTCTTCGTATGCCGCAGCCTGGAACTCATTTTCCCCCATTCACAATCAATCCGCATTCTCCAAATTCCGTGCCCTCTGGGCGTTCCGGTTGCTTCAATTGATACCTTGCGTTAGCTTTTATATGTAGGATCGGGCATCCCTATGCAGATACTTGTGCCAATATACTTGACAGTGGATAGGGGCTGCATTGTACACGTTCGGTCCACACATAGATAAAGGAAGGCAGATGCTCATAAGACAAAGAGCAGTCCGAGAATGGTGAAGGGCTCGTCCCTCAAGGTGGTTTGTCGGCCAATTCGAGCCGTGGATTGACGAAAATTATTTATCTACGCTCTAAAAACTATAAGGTATATCAATAGAATAGCGATGAGTCATGTAGCCTCAAAGTGCCCACCTACGGCCATACAGCCGGTTTGAGCTCTATTTTCATCTCATCGAGGACCGCCATCCCCCTCTCCTTCCAATGCTCCCTCATCTTCGGATCCACACACCACGCCTCTGCCTCCCCCTGTGCGCCCGCCTCCACCTGACCCACGTCTTTCCCAAGCCTAAGCCCCCCGTGCCGTATCCAATGCGCCACGTTCTCCTGCTTCTTCACCGCCTCCAAAATACCCACAGCACACAGCAGCGTGTCGTCATACCTTCCTCCCAGCTTCCCACGGCCCGACTCCAAGTCTCTGAGCACGCTCACGTCGCGCTCGCGTAGATCAAGCGTGTACTCTGGGACGACGACGTGGTTATATGGCTGCAGTCGCGCCTTGTCGTAGGAATCGTCCATGAGGAGCGTGGTATACTGCGAATGTGGATAATACCCGTGCTTCTGCACGTATCGCCAGACGGCATTCATGTTTTTGAGCGTCCGGGATTTTGTATCTGGATCCAAAGAACACACTCAGCATTAGCGCCTTATTTTTTTTTTTTTAAAAAAAAAAAGTGAGCACGTACTGTACGCCTCATGGGACAACCCCATTTTATCACGCGCCCACACCTCCAACAGCATGAGCTTCGTCTCCCGAAAGCACGCGTCCACCATCTTTGCGACGTTGTCCGGTTTCGCGGAGCTCCATACCATCGTGTCGAGCCAGTCGCGCGTGTCCTCGTGGAAGAGGTAGCTCCTGAACGTCTGTACGTACGGGCGTGGCCAGATGATACGCTTGCCTCTATTGCCTACGCCCATATTGAGGGGGCGACGCTTGAGAAGAACGCCGTTGAGGTCGAGGATGAGGAGCTTGCGCGATGTGTCGATTTTTTTGTCTTGGGGAGGAGAAGAAAGGAGGGTCCTGGAGAGGTAGTCCGCGGTGGGTACTGGCTCTGCTGAGGTGTCCAAGGGTAATGATGTACTGCTAGAATTTCTGCACCAGGAGAGAAATGTGGGTCTCGAGAGATGTCTGCATCCAGCCCGCGAATAGGCGTTGAGAAACATGATGAAGGAGATGATGGTCAAAAAAGACGCGGCGACGTCAACAAAATTATTGATCGCACAACATTATTGACCGCACAACATTATTGATCCCTCAATAATAAATATACTCAAGTGGACATCATAGTGTAGCTATAAGAAGGGAGACGCAAAGTGAAGTGTAACGATGTTGCCAGCCAATATAGTAAGAATGTAAGTAATCCACGACATCGCGTCTCGTGTCGACAGTGGCTTCTTGGAGCCCTTCTGGTCGGCAAATCCGCCACTGTCGTACTGTCTTCCGTCGCGAGGCTCCAAGACGTGGTTGAGGTTCAGTGTCGCGCGTTGGGCCCGACAGGTAATACATCAAAGCATACAAATTACAAAACAAAGCTACATGTAAAGCAAAAGGAAGGGTATATCAGTCTATAACGCCCAAGTGGTCTTCTTTTATCGTGCCAATCGCGAACTATGGTGAGAGTATAAGTGAAGGAGCTGGGAGATAGTTCGGATGTTGCGACGTACAATTTCCGTCGCGTCGACACGCGTTCCCACTATTTTTAGTCGTACCCTTGTGTTCTTTTCGATTATCTAGAGAGAGGTGAAGAAAATACGTAGTGAATACGAACGAAAGAATGAAGAGAGACAACGTGAGAAAGAGGGCCGTATTTGAGGTTGGCTCGTAGAACAAGAGAAAATAGGTCGTACCTGATCTTCCGATGCAAAGGATGGGGGATTCGAGTTCGAGTCGAACCTCATATCCGGATGTATGAGCTGAAGACGAGCAGACTTGTAAGGCACGCCAAAAGCTACCATGAAGAGGGTTGGCTCACCTGGTGCGACACGAAGACGGTCAAGGGCCCAACGTCCGCGAAGAAACCCATCTACCAGAGCCATGTATAAGCCCTCCTTCTGAAGTAAAGCCACATCGGTCAATACAAACCACGCACCTTGTTCACATTATTCACGACCCCATCGACGACCTCCCCCTTGAACGGCTTGAACACGATCGCGCGGTACCTCGTAATGAACTCCGCCTGTCCGCTCCCGCTCAACACCATGCCCTTCCCGATATCCAGGATCGACACAACAGCAATGATGTATCCGAACTGGCCTGAACACGTCCCCTCGACGTCGCCGTACAGCTTCGACTCCAGGAAACTGAGCATGCGCGGCCCAAAGTACGAGGGGTGCAGCAGGATCGTGTGGGTGAGCTCTTTCTTCAAAGGGGAGAGAAGGGAGTTGGTCATTGTGTTTGCGATACGTTAAGGAGATGGGAAGAAAGAGGCGGGGAGACTCACGATGAAGAACATGGTGGTGGCTGGAGAGAGCACCAACCAAAATTACTAGGGCCTAAAGACTCAGAAATGTAGGGTCAAACATACATATCTTTCTTTAAATTAAATATTGTCGGCCGACTAGCTCAGCTGGTTAGAGCGTCGTGCTAATAACGCGAAGGTCTTGGGTTCGATCCCCACGTTGGCCATGCATATTATTTTGTCTAGTCATTTTTTCACCAACATTCAATTTTGTGTTCTATCAATCAATTCCGATGTTCCCCGTCAATATTTCTGAATAAGTGCGGGGTGGAACAAGATATATATACAATACACGCCGATCATCCGACCGTCTGTGTATTCCCACCCGCGCTCCCTGCCGCCTCCGTCTCCTCAGTCCCTATTATGGGCGCTGTTGGTACCACCGCGTTCGCACCCCTTTCCACGTCACTTGGCGTCTCCATTTCCTTGAGAGCTATGCTACAAGAGTGACGATGTGTCAGTAGGTGTCACCGAATCAAACCTATATGAACCTACTGGTACGAGTCGCGACAATCTTGCATGGATTTTCCCGTCCACTTGTTCGCCCACTTAGCTGTCTGTCGCTTGGATTTAGTGGCGACCATATCCTCATCCAGTGCTACGAGAAAAACAAAGGTATACATTCAGGACCAACGAAAAACGAAATGTTAAGCTCACCTGGATCCTCTCCGAGGAGTCTGAGGTCTTCATGGGGTATGACTGCCCTTTATGGACGAAGAAATGTAAGGATTGGAAAAAGGACGTCCTGGATTCACGTACCATGTTCTGCCCTTGTCAAAGAACTGTATGACATACATCTGCTTTCCGGTCTTTTTGCATGCTACCTCGTGTTTGCGTTTGATGTTCATCGGGACTGGGAAATCTTTATAGTCCCAAATAACGCCAGGCCACCATGGAAAGAATTCTGAGGGAAATACGAAATTGTCACTACAACAAGCAAGAATGAAAAAAGGTGATAGTACATACGTGCTTGTGCCCAGACTGAACCGCAAGAACGCGGATCGTTAGCAGGTTGGTACGGACCACAAAGGACAACATACCGATAGTGCCTCCCTCGAGGACATCTCCTTCCTTGACCAAGACACGTTCGAGCTCTGGTTCGAGTGCAGGTCGAGTCTGCCACCCGGTTGGGCGTCCGCGTGCCTTTTTGCCACGAGCAGACACCGAGGCCGAAGTACTCCCCTGCAAATAGTCGCTACCAACCTGACTCAGAGAGCCCATCTCCTGGTATGTAACTGTCTCGCCCGCATTGCTGATAGATGATTGGATCTGCGCATCCTGAGAACCCGACGCCCCGGCGCTCCCACTCCCGCCGGCGGCATTTTGAATTTGCATTTGCTGCTTCAAACTTTCTATCAAATCCTTCCTCTTCTTCTTGCGTAGCTGGGGGGTGTCGAGCGTCTCCCGGATCTTCCTCCCATTCTCCTCAATAATTCTTTCAGTGCCTGGGAACACGCGACTGGAGAGCGGCGGCGGCGGCGCACCGCTCGAACGCCGTGCTTTAGCAGGCGCAGACACAGTCCCACGCGTGCCTCGACTAGGAAGGATCAAGGGCTCTTCAGAGGATCCGTCCTTGTCCTCGTGCCCTGCATGGCGAGGTTCGATTGCCGCAGGGGTTTTGTGAGTAGTCAAGACTTCTGGGTGGCGTCTTTTGGCATCATGAGTGGTCGTGGCTTCCGGATGGGCTTCTTCGGCTACAGGCATCGCAGAGGCGGCCTCTGAGCGTGGCTCCTGTTCGATGGCCCCTGGAATGTCCGTATCATGAAGCTTAGGAGGTGCTTCCTCCTCAGAAAGATCGACTCTTGCAGCGGCGTAAATCAACTCGAGCATCGCCGTTTCGTCAATTCCAGAGGTAAGGAGTGGGAGTTGGGAAGGCCCTTCGGATTCGTGTCCTTCCATCTCAGAGGTCGGCGATGGGCCTGGTGAAGCTCCTTCTGATTCTTGTCTTTCCACCTGGGGTGGTAGTCGTGGAAGCTCATCGAAAGTTTGATTTTCCGTTTCAGAGATAGGGAGTGGTGGAGCCTCTTCGGGTTCTTGTCTTTCCACAGAGGTAGGAGGTGGTATAGATAGAGCACGGTCAAACTCTTGCCTTTCCACAATAAAGGTAGGTGGAATCGGTGGAGCGCGTTCGGATTCTGGTCTTTCCGTTCCCGAGGCAAACGATGGGATTGATGGGGTCCGTTCAGACTCTTGTCTTTCCGCCTCAGAGGTGTCTGGTGGCGGTATTGATGGAATCCGTTCAGTCTCGTCTCTTTCCGTCTGAGAGACAGGATGTGGCGGAGGTGCCCCTTCAGATCCTTGTCTTTCCATCTCAAAGACAGGTAGAATTGATAGAACCCTTTCGGAATGTTGCATTTCCGTCGCAGATGCGGGAAGTGGCAAAGATGGGACCCCTTCAGACTCTTGTCCTTGTATTTCCATCTCATAGGCAAGCGGTGGAATTGATAGAGCTTTTTCGGAATGTTGTATTGCCGTCGTAGAGACGGGAAGGGGCACTGAGAGAGAACCTTCGGACTGCTGTCTTTCCATCCCAAGGGTAGTAGGTGGCGGCATCGATGGAGCACGTTCGAATGCCTGTCTTTGCATCTCAGGCATCACGGGTGGAACCTCTTCGATTCCTTGCATTTCTGTTTCAAAGACAACGGGTTGTGGCATCCATGGAGCGCTTGCAGGTTCGTCTATCTCCATCTCTGCTGGGAACGAAGTTTCCTGTGCTGGATGTTCCCCGAATGCTGTGTCTAGCTCGGTTTCATCGGTATCGTAGACTGAGGATGCGGGAGAGGCTGCTGCTGACATTGGAGGAGAAGCATCTGCAGGAATATGGGAATCAAAATGAACAAGCGGAAGGGATCGTAGAGGGGATTCCACACGCGCAGGTAGAGGAGATTGGGCTGGAGATTCTGGGCGAGCAGGTGAGGATGTCGCACGGGTAGGCGAAGGAGAGAATACACGGGTGGGTGGAGGGGATTCTGCAGGACTGCCACTCCAACTCTCTGTGGCTGGAGCTGGTACTGACAAGTCTGCTTCGGGTGCTGGCGGAGGCGCTTCCGCAGCCGGAGAAGTCTCTGCAAGAATCTCGTTCTCCAGTGGGGCTGGTGGGGGCGAGAGTAACTCTGCAGCAGATGCCGGTGGAGGAGCCTCCTCCGCGGGCGCAGGGGTTCCTGTGAGGGCCTGGCTCTCTGTAGCAGCAGTGCTGACCACGGAAAGGCGGGAGGGTCCAGCATCTGGACGAATTACCCATCAGTTAAATCACGACAATTAATCGAGAAAGGAAACCAACGCCGTACCTGTACGCATCCGCTTCCTTGGCCTCGTAGGAGGCTTCGCAGGAACGGCAGCCTGTCGATTCATCGACACCCTTCCACCGCGTTTCTGCTCCGGAGGAAGGATCCATCCATCGTTGAACATCTTGAACGACTGCCGGTTGTCCACGTCGTTCACCAACGGCAGGTCGTTCCGACTCTGACGTGGCCCACGCTTGGCTGGAGCAGTCGATATCGATACAAGAGGGGCTTCTTCCTGGATTGGCTGCTCCTCCTCCACCGAGGGTGGTTCATCGATCTGTGTTGTCTCCTCATGCATAGACACGTCGGGAGGCTCTTCGATTCCTTCCGCAGTTTCGTCCATCGGCTCGTCTGCGACATCTTCCTCTATGGGTTCTTGCTCCTGCTCCTGCTCTTCTTCTGGATAATCAAATGCGGCAGCCGATGCTCTCGTCCGACGCTTGATAGTATACTGCACCGGGGCCACATCCTCACCAAGAGCATCTGCTCTCCGCTTCTTCGACTTCGACTTCGATTTCGACTTTGATTTTTGGCTCTTGGGCGCTGGTGGCGACGGTGTCGGCGTTTTCGGGGGTGGCTTTATCTTGGGCAATGCGTAACTGAACATAGATGCCAACGGGGTGTCTTCCAATATGAGATCCATCTCGTCTTGCAGGACTTCGGTGGAAAGGAGAAGCTCGAGGAGCTCCAACGGAGGTTCTATGTCACCGACGGCGTCATCGTAGGTGCTGCCGGTGGGATTAACACGTTGTCGGAGATCTTCGAGGATGGGGGCAGCCGCGTTCTGGAAACGAAGTGCAGCTTTATGGAATGCGGTTCCCGCCCCGTTGTACTTCATGGCATTGTTGAGAACGAGGTCAATATCGTCCTGGAAAGGTTATATGAGGGGATAGTCGACCAAATACCAGTAAAAGAGCATATACCTTGAAAGCCTGCACGTCCCAATACTCGTGCTTATTCAGCCTTTCCTCAATCGTTACCCAGCACATTGGCCTTTTGATGACGTCAAAGTAGTCAGGCACTTCTGCCTTTGACACCGGGTTCTTGAAATATTCGTTACGGTCCAGACTGCGGTGTATGTTAGAGGCAATGGCCCAACAAGAAAAGACAATATGTCCACCTTGTGATTCGTTCGAAGGCAATACGAAGCTGTCGTTCGTAAACGAAGATACTGTTGTCGAGAACATCGCAAATTGCGCGGACTTGCTCGAGCTTCCACCGCTCCCGTTTCTTCGTCGAGAAAGTAAGGTCTTTCAGGCCTTCCATATCATACAACAAGTGATTGAGTTGCTATCAATAAAGTCTCAGAAGAACGCCCAAGTGTCAAAAAGATCGATACGCACATCAAGTTTCATAACCTTCTCCTCATCCGTCTGGACCCTTCCACCTGCATTAGCAGTCCACGGCTCCAAATGTAATCGCTTCAACAACGGCGCGCCCCTCCTCGCCTCCCTCTTCAAACTCCAATACCGGCACATCATGTGCAACGTCGGCAAGCGTTTACTGAGCTTGAACCTCCGAATGTAGTAATCGATCCTCTGCACAACGACGGCGGGTACGAGGGGCGGGCCCGGTTTGTACGTCTTCGCATACGCACGAGCGGATTTAGCCATCTTGGCGTTATGCGTAGGGCTGTCCTGCAAGGCGTCGTCGGCAGCAAGGGCCGCGGCACGCACCTCTTGTTGTTCTTTCTGGTGTACCGTCAGAAGGAAATCGGGGCTCAGGAACGGAGGGAGCACGTACGGGGAGGTGTTTATCACAGTAGCAAGTTAGTGAGACGAGTTCGGTGCCTTGGGCGGCTTTCATAGGTGACAGGAGTCTTTGCCTTCGAGCACAGGTGGCGTGGAATGCCTGGAAGCATGACGTCTTGATGCATTGGATACAGGCCCCTTCGCCTTTGATGTGGCAAATGGAGCATTTCTATGATGCATGAGTGATTAAAATTAGGATTAAGAAAGGACGCACGAGTTTCCAACGCGCGTGTGGGATATTGTCTACTCCGGTCACAGGCTCCATAACTGACTCATTCACTACGCGAGTTTCGGCCACCCAGATAGCGCATAAGAGGTGAACCCAGTCGCCGTTAACGGTCTGTTTGAATGCGCCGCCCTCGTTGGGACACAGTAAACAGGACTAGTAAGAAGTTGAGCGCAGGAGAGCTTGATAGGCTTGATCACATACCACAGGGTTTTCTGGCGAAACCGTGCATTTTCGACAAAGCCACTGACCTTCGGGAATGTATGGGATGCCATAGCAGTCTATTTCCATCAGCTAAAGTAATTGGGACGTGTGAGGCACGTACCCTGATGTACTGCAAGATTGCATCCATCACAAAACACTATTGCATTGATATTTTCACCCTCAGAGTCGTCGCAGACGGCACAGGTAGAGTCCTCGGAAGGCATGGCAAGGTCAGGTTTGGTTATGTTTTTGGTCTTTGAATGTATGAGTATCATTGTTGAAAACGCGCGCGTTACTCACCAAGTCAAACCACTCCTTCTCCAAACGATCCATCACGATCTCGAATAGCTCGTATGAGATGTTGCTGAGTTGGTCCTTTTTCCTTTCAGCGTTAAGAGTGTCGAGCCATGCCTTGTCTGTTCAAAGTGCTTCAGAGCGCGTCATTGATGCAGATACGCGAACAAACTGACCTTGCTCATCCATATCGTATTCCACCTGCTTCGCAAGCTCGCTCTCTAAAGGCTCTGGTGTTCTCCATCAGTGTGCATCTCGCGGCCAACTGCACGGAATGCGAACCAATATGCCTAATGTATGAATCTGGGCGCTGAAACTCTTCGTAGCGGTCATTGTCTGAAATCGCGTCAGATAACGCCCTGAGCATAAAATATGTTCGACCGACATCCAAAGGCCTTCGCTTGGCCGTCATGCACACCGCATGGCTGAGTGGAGGCGCCGTCGTTGATCTTCTGGAACGAAACCTGGGGCAACGAGGGAATTGGAGGAGAATGATGAGCACCGCGCGCCATGATAACGTTCAGTAAGCAATTTAGACGTTTCTCATTCGCAATGTGCTCGATAACAACGAGTAGATTAAATGCGTGTTGAGGGAGATCGTTCGAGGGTCGGTGAACAAAGTGCGTGTGAAACTTTTGCAACAGCCTTGCTTCGGCTCTTTTGCTTCTTCCTGCCACAATCAATGACATTCCTGAAATTCCTCAACAAATCAATCAGATTACTTCTGCGAACCCTTGGCAGTTGTCGTGGAGAATTGTGAACGACTTGGGGCAGGGTGAACTGGAGGAAATGGCCTGGTACTTAAGATCTTGAAACTACGGATCGCAATATTTCGGACCATGGCACAAACGACATCCTCAGCAGCCCCACCCAGCCAACATTACTTGTGGTCATTTTAAATTCCATTTCAAGTACGTAGCACGATGGCCGAGGCGATGTCGGCTTTCTTGTATTGGCATGCCTATTAGCGAAAGTCGGGCTCAACGGACAAGTGCTTGTCATATCCATAACAAATTCAGCAGGCTCATACCCTTATGCTTTGTCGACGTGTGCCACGCAACTTGACTTTCGGACCACTGGATGGCCAAATACCCGGAGCCCGCCCCGTCAGTTTTATCCCCCTAAATCATTTTGCATGGTGCACGTTGACAGTCTTGAAACACTAGGACAATATTCAATCCTCGTCACCTCGAACCAACACGCGTACCTTACATAGCTGCTTACCACTAGCAAAGTATGTTCAGTCGATGAGAATGACAGTCAATTCGACTACCGATTTTTCAGAGTCCATTATCCCAGCTCCGCCAAATACGCCTCGGTGCCTGGTTTCCCGAAGCCCGCGAAGTCGTCGTTTGACTTCAACCACAAAACGTCAAAGGAAAGTTCAAACCTCGGACTTGTTGGTGGTACTGCGCAGCCTCCGAAAACGACGCCGTTAGCCTCGACGCGGATCATGCGCGTCAGCTCCGAATTGCTAGGACACCGTCCAGATGTTGGCGCCATGTGCGAAACTTAGTCAGTCAAATCACAACTTGGCGGTGCTCGCAACCCACCAGTGTCATCTAGTATGGTATCACCGATACCGGGGCTGCTTTGCGGACCTGCAAGAGGGTACATGCCTGTGGTCTTGACTGAACTTTACCACAAGCCTTAAAAGCCCTTGCCAATGGCTGGAAAGCATCATCAACCTCCAACCAACCAACAGACTAAAGCTCAAAGACAACAACTGCCTCCAATGCTTACAGCTACATTCCTAGCGTTAGTGCACGTCGCGATCGCCCAATCCATGAATGATCGCTTCCACGGCGAGTGTCGCTTTTCTACAGCCATATTTTGCTCTAACAACAGTTGCTTGTAGGTGTTACAACCGACCACGCCAAATTTGCTCAACAATCCTACGATTATCTTATCGTATGTTGTTCCCT
>JAFLHD010017921.1:0-14122 GCA_018856295.1 Blastosporella zonata
GAATCCTGACGGCAGTTGCACAGACCCTGGCCTCAACGTTGACATCTACGCCGTCCCACCTCCCACTTCCTACACCGTCCCAGGACCCAAAGTCTGGCGCGGATAGATTCCTCTTAATACATACGGACTTCTTTATTAAAATTAATACTCATTTGTACCAACACATTCCTTCAATGCATACCCATCATTTGACTTTGCGTGCAGCGTGTTGAGGGTGAATTTCAGAGTCTTGATGCGAGCTGTTCAGTGGTCCTCCAAGACTTTCGAGCCGTGTTTCTGCTTGATTCCCAGGCTCGCTCTAAAGAAGATTCACCAGCGATGTAAGTCGCAAAATATTCGGCATGTTGAGAATTCGAGCATCCTTGTTGTCGGAGACCCGGAGGTGTAGATCTTGAACACAAACCTAACACCAACCTTCCGACTAGAACATAGATGAAACGAACGCCACGGATCCTTTATATCGAGAAGACTATGCTTATATGAATTTTCCATTGGTTGTAACCCCAGGTTCCAGGGAAAAGATCGAGAATATAAAGGTTATCTGTTGGACTTGCGGAGAAGTTTTTGGAACGGAGAAGGGCACGGAACACAGTTAAATCGATAGGACTCGCAGTGCAGGAAAAACGTTCATAGAGACTTCCCGGGTGGGGGCACCGCGGATTGAACGCGGGACCTTCAGAACGATGATATCTCTTCAGTCTGCTGCTCTCCCAACTGAGCTATGCCCCCATGTCTGACTTTTCTGCTAGGCCTATGGAGGGAGCATGTGCGCAGCGGAGGGGAAGCACCCACCCGGGGCCGAAACGTTCAAGTTCAGGATGATGCTGACATGCTTGGGCCTCGTCAACCTTCAGCCTCATCTGATCCGTACACTCTGTAAAATTCCGTGGGCACTTGAAGTTGTAGCTGAGGTACAAAACCATGATAAAAACTCGGATTGCCAAAAGTGAGCCATCCCACATTGGGGTATGTGCCTACGCCACACTTATGGCTTGCTGAATGGGGGCACCGCGGATTGAACGCGGGACCTTCAGAACGATGATATCTCTTCAGTCTGCTGCTCTCCCAACTGAGCTATGCCCCCATTACGTCCTACCTTTCTCTCCTCCAACTAAACCCCCCCTAATTCCTCAGTTCCAAGGCGGGTTTCTCGTATCTCATTCAGGGCCCTAATCCCAATGCAGAGGCCACATCAGCCCAACACCCTTGGAACTTGGTAATCTATATCATTCACTTTCAGTTTTATATCATCGTTGATGAAGATGTGAAGAATCAACTTTACCTTGTGGCGCGCACGCAGCACGCCAGAAAAAAAAGCTGGCTGGATATTGTGGCAACCTTATGGGGCCACGGAGGGTCAAACACAGCCAGCCCATGATCCGACAAGTCCAAAGTTGCAAAGATCTCGAATGAACAACTCCCCCAAGGCCTATTACCGCACTAGATCTGCAATATGAAGAACAGTCAGCCAAAATATACCCCCCGTAGGAGAATTGGATGACTTTCCTGCAAATGTTCTGGATCCAAATCCACTGAGATTCAAGTTTGTTTGACAAATCATAGGAGCACCATGACCTCCCTTCACCTGATCCGAGAAGAGTTGGCTGCATGCAAACAATAAAACTTTCCAATTAAAAGTCAGAAGGGCGTACACATTCTGCGGATCGAACGCAGAGGCCGCACACGTTCTGAACGCGACTCAAGATAGGGAGAGCCCCGAATGAGTTATGTGTTGCCTCGGGCAAGTTCAATCCCACAAAATAAGCGGAATGGGTAATCAGCGAGTGGAACGCCGAGTATCCCTGCAACGGCGTATTTTCACAGGTGAACATGCGACAAATAATATAGGTGCAAGTCTGCATGCAAGAAAAGACGATTGCGCGCCGAATGCTTCGAAATGGGAGGGACACTTCCATCACTGCCTCCAGCATTCGGACGAAAAGCCGAGGCGCGTCATCGGACATTGTGGGCTTTTTCGGATCGATCGAGGCATGTGTCGCACTGCGATGACAGTCGGCGTCCAGCGTTCTCGGTCAAGTTGATGTTGTTCTAGTGCTGTGACGTGAGATTCTGATAGTGACGGGCCATTGAACAAAGGGGCGGGGAAAGTCGAGCAACTGCGGAAAAGGCGGGTGTCGTGGTTCGAGGGTTGAGTACTGAGTTCGTGTTCAACATGTTACTGGTTTGGTGATTCGAAGCCTTGAAGTCGCGGTAGATGATATAGTTGGGTCGGGTTGACGAATTCGGGACGTTGGATCACCGCCACAGCTTGTGGTAGCCGTCAAGTATCCGTAAGAGCTACAGGCCATCCGTGTGCGCAGTGCTGTTACTGTTACTTAGCTGAATCACAAAACTTGTCGGAACTCGGACTTGTTGCCTACTCACTTCTGCGCATCACGTTTCCAGCCAATAATAAGCTCCAATTTACGCGTCTCAAGCGATTTTCAAGCTTTAAAACGCGTTCCGTCATTACCAGAACTTCATCCTCGCAAGTCCTTGCCATGCGATTTTTGCACTTCTACGCCGTGATCGAAGTTGACGGTATTGCATTACAAGAGTATTAAGTCAAATTTGACCAGGCAAAAAAGATGGCAACGCGTTGGATCCCTTCCAAGGTCGGAAATGTGTGGTACCGGTATATTCGACAGATTCCGATGGAGCTCTAGCTAACTTAATGTCAATCTGATGTAGCAATTTTCCATCATCTACCAGCCGTTGAAATGGCACGCATTTGCAATCTCGCGCAGGGCTCGTGTCGACGGAACCTATGTTGGAGGGCTACTCAACGAGCCCTATCATTGTGATCGCAGAGTTCACAAGGACGTCAGGACCTCGCCATCCTTGGCCAGGCCCCAATATTTTCTGCTATACAGTTTACAGGTAACTCCTTTGTCTCAGGCACACACTCATTTATGATGATGCGCTTGCCAACTTCCCCCCCAAGACTTTGGTGACATCGTGCTAGAGGCGTGCCACGTAGAACTCGGGAAGAGGTCATAGGCGCAATCAATAGGTGACATATGGGTAGACCCGAAAGTTCGCGAAACAGCAAGAAAGCAATGACGCTTCAAGTGAAGTGAGTTGCGAAGGACCAATTATGTCAGGCTCATCTAATACGACATGTTGATCTTTTCTCAGGTTTGGTAGCGAACAAGGTCAGACCCGCTCGCAAGACCAAGGTAATCTCCGAGCTCGTCACTCTTTTTTTCAAATATCGCACCTGCTGGAACATCTATCTCCCTACGTTACAAGTGCAAGGGAATAAGGGGAAAAGAAGGGCTGACGAACTTCCTCTGAAGGAAGAGGATGGAGAATCTGACGAGGAGGAATACAAGGACTGAGTGGTGGGTTGAATCTGTTTGTCGCTTTGGTATTTCTGGTAACCAACTATTAGGAGGCATTATGCTTGCTCGAAGGCCGATAGCAAACCTTCGAAGAAGATAAAGTCGGAACCGACAACTTGTTCTCCTCTTGTTTCCACTGAGGTTATAGACCTTACTCGACCAACTCAGTCCAAAATATCCCGATCTGGAAACTTGAGACTAGATGCAAGTCTGTTGAAACGTCGTTATAGCTGGTAATTCTGCCTCTTACAAAGCTTTCATGTATTGGGTTTCTTTTCCAGACAGCGAGTACCCAAAAGACTTGAGGGAGGATTCAAAGAGAGTCGGAGCTGAAACCGCAGCATAGCATAGCGGCGAAGGCGATTCCGATTCCGATTCCGATAGCTTCTTCCTTCCTGCTATCTGTCAGGTTGAATTTTTTGAAGGAGCCTCTCTTGAATCGACTCTCCATTCTGTCCTTCATGGCGCCTCACACTGCTCTATTGACTTTAGATATCCTGCAAGAAATTTTCCATTGTTTGATCCATACATCAGACGATGAGTTACGGAATCATACGCCTCCTCGAGGAGATCGCTTGGCTCTTGCGAATCTAGCACGTTCTTGCAAAGCGTTCACAGAGCCAGCATTGAACGCTCTTTGGTCGCGATTGGGTAACCTCACGCACATTTTGAGGCTCCTACCCGGATTTCGTAAGGAGGGTGGCTACTACGTACGTTAAACGGCCCTCATTTACGCTTCCTTGGTGTGGGTATGCTAATATACTCCTCCAGGTTATAGATGGGGTAGTGACCGAACAAGACTGGGCACGATTTGACTTCTACGCAAATCGTGTTCACCATCTGTATTTCATTGATCACGGCGAGATACACCCGTCTGTGTATATTTGTCTCCTACTGCTCAGACCCTCACCGCTATTGCCCAATCTTCAATCAATTGTCTCATGTCCAGGTGGCTCAGCAAAGGGCGGTGCAGGGATATTGATGATGTTATCTTCTGCCTTGGTCAACGTCAGCATACTTGGGAACAACTCGACCCCACTATTCCCCGAGGTCGGGACATGTCTTGAAATGATGCCCTACGCAGCACCAATGCTGAGAGTGTTGCATGTCCAAACGACGCTCACTAGACGGTCTTATTCCACGTTTCCTCGAATGACTAACCTCGAAGCTCTTTCCTTGATTGGCAAGGGCAATACCGATGCGGGATTTTTGTCTTCCCTATCGGCTTTGGAACATCTCCATACCTTGAAATTCGACATTGATGATTCTGAAATCGACCACGCAGATTCAAATAGACCTTTACCATCCTCATCATTTTTTCCTTCGCTGAGAACTCTTGAGGTCTTCGGACCCCCACCACGGATCGCTAATTCTTTGGCTATCTTTGAAGAAGGACACCCGCTTCGTCAACTTAAATGGGAGTCGTCTTCCCTGGGCCCTCAAATAGACGTCCCAGATCTTGCACTGTGGACCTCAGCTACCCGAACCATTGCCCTCAAGTTTCCATACTTACACGATCTCAAGCTGAAAATTCTAACACCTAGAAATTTCCTCTCACCAGCTCAAGCTTACTTCCTCGAGCCCCTTCTCGAGCTCAATTTCTTGGAAGTGCTACACCTCCAATTTCCTTGGCTATCTTTTTCCGATGCAGAATTCGAACGGATGGCGGTTGCTTGGCCCCACTTACGCAGCCTTCGCCTTTTGGGATCTTCAGGGATTCCCAAGGCCACCATATCTTCCCTCCAATCATTTGCTATCCACTGCCCGAATTTACATTCCCTGTCATTTGCCTTCGACGCCCGCCAATTCAAATTACCTTCTCCTTCCGTCGATGAGCCCATCTCCTTCAGCAAATTGCACACCCTCGATGTACAAGATTCTCCCGTCGACGACTCGCTACTCCTTGGAAGACATTTGGATCGTATCTTTCCAAACATCATTGGGATAGAGGGGACCGATAATCCAAAAATTTGGGCTGAGGTGTTGACCACCATCAATAACTTGCTGTTAGCTAGATCAGACCAGCGAGCGCGAGAGGAGGCGACTCGTATGAACTTCTCCCCTTGAATAAATTGTTTGTGAGTGTCAAAATCATTAAGCCAATTCTCCTCAATACTTCAGCGACTTACAGAGTTCTAATGCTCGCAGGTTTCACGAGCACGTTACTATACCATTGCTTGCGTTCAGCATTACTTCTTGCACAAATACTTATATGTTGACCAGCTGTAGCCAGAATTACGCCATGATAAAGATTAAAACTGTCCTTCTTGATCGGGGATCACTTTCAGTCGAACCAAGGAGAGGAAGAGAAAACGGCTTCGTGACATGCGATGCCATATAATACACCATTACAGGACAATGATCATTGTGTTTGAGCTCCGTACCCTCTAATACCCTCAGCAAACGACCACGACGTCTCCAAACGCTTAGTTTCCGAGATTTTGACGCCCTCCGTCGTGACCGTAGCCACTTGGTACTGGAAACGATGTTAGCCTCACGATGATCAGAAACGGCGACATCGAACCTTGTCGAGACTCCGCGCATCACGGTAGTAGAGCACCTTCATGCTCTGCTCGAGAATCTTGAGAGCTTCCTCCTCGGTGAGGATATCTTCCTTCCCCTCAACCGCCGTCCGCAGAAGCGGCTGCGCGATGTGCGCGCCGTAGCCCGTCGCGAGCGTGGAGGCGGAGTATGTCGTGCCCAGAAGATCGACAAAGGAGAGGAATCGCTTGCCGTCCTTGACGCCGCCGACGAGGATAGCGTTCCATAGTGGGTTCATCTTGGAGCGGCGGGCGTACATGACCTGCGCGAGGTAGTTGTGGATCTCGGCCGGGCCAAGGGTGTGGCCATCCTGAGCAGAGAACTCGTCAACGATGAGGTCGTCGAGCATGGCCTGGATGTATTGGAAGTCGGACATGTCGCCGCCCGCACCGATCACAGTGTGGGACCCGACGGGCTGCAGTCGCTGGATGTCCTTGAACCGTGCAAGAGATCCATAGGAGGCTGTTATAGAGAAATAAATAGGTGTTTGGAAGAAAAGTGAAAGAACTCACCGAGGTTGTCTGCTGCCATCATCACTCCATCCTTGAACTTGATTGCGAGTACGCTCGTTCCAGTCACGATGGGTTGTCTAGATATACGTTAGAAAGGCTATAATGTATACTATAGATTGAAAACATTCGTACTGTGTGTGTTGAATCCCGGCCTGGAAAGCATCTTTCGGTGTGTTATTTGGCCGCTGGGCGATTGGGTATGTGCCATAGGCATCGACAGCATCGTTTCTCTAATACACCATATTAGAGTTGTTCAACGGTTCATTAAAATTACTTTACTTACTGGCCTGCCCCAGTTTGTAGGAAAGTGGTCCATGATGGTTAAATCTAAGCTTCAAACGGTCGACGCGCAAGCTCAAGGACGCGTATTGCTGACGTAAGGTGTCATTACCAAATTTAGCCTCGTCTGTCTCCATAATCCTGCTGCATGCACTCATTCTCTACCACGGCCGTTCAGCTTTCTTGTTAATAGCCTCTGTGGCGCAATAGCCCATAGTTTATCCACGATGGACAAGGACAATCGCGACGACTTCACTTTTGCTAAGCTCTCGGACCTGAAACTGCCTGTAACATTTCGAATGTCCGTTCGTGTGGTTCCTGGTAGTGCTTGAATCTGACGCGATGTTCAAATAGATCCTCTTTAGAAGGGATCAGGAGCTCTAGGACATTTACAGAGCTACTAGAACAGCCTGACCTACGCTTTCACGGCGCCCAATCATCGTAAGTATCATTCCTATCACTTGGTGCAAGTTTTGCAATAACTTTCGGCTCAAGAACGCTTTCAGATCTATATGTTACCTGCCAACTTGTAGCAGATAACAAGCCGCTCACAATACCGTTTCGGACGTCCTTTAAGGCATTCAAGAACAACTACACGTGCGTTTATATTTCTGGTTTGCTCTCTAGTGCTCATTAGACTGTTTAGATGGAATGAATGGATCACTCTGCCTATTCGATACTGTGATATACCCCTGAGCTCTCACATTACCTTCACGGTCTGGGATATCGCAGGGCCGCGAAATACTGTACCGGTTGGAGGAACGACGTTTCGTCTGTTTGGAAAGAAGTGGTATGTCTGGTAACGTTATGCTTTTATCTCAGCTGATTGTTGATGAACAGGACGCTGCGGCGTGGAAAACATCGACTACTATTGTGGCCAGGAATCGAAGCGGATGGGTCCATAGACACGACGACGCCCAGCAAGCTTGAGACAAGAGACGAGATGGGTCGTTTGGAGAAGGTGAATTGGTTTTCATATAAGGAAGCCGATCGGCTTACTCACGATGTACTTCA
Organism: Blastosporella zonata; assembly: GCA_018856295.1. NCBI lineage: Eukaryota > Fungi > Basidiomycota > Agaricomycetes > Agaricales > Lyophyllaceae > Blastosporella > Blastosporella zonata. The sequence goes on from JAFLHD010017921.1 coordinate 7,691, forward strand.
GCTCGTTAAGAAACACCAGCGTGGTGACCTCCCGAAATCCGAATGGCTGGACATGATGGTCTTCCGCAAGATCGAAGAGATACATGCCGTATGTGTTGCTTCAGGCATAGACTCATTGCTTGCTAACATCACGTTTCTCTCATAGGCAGAGATAGAAAAGTCAGATAACTTATTCCTCTATATAGACCTACCACGATTTGACTTCCCAGTCGTGTTTAATGAACCTGTGAGTGTCTACGCACGAAGGCGTAGTTCGACCACTAATACCCTCCGGGGATATATAGGAGTCCCAATCACAGACATTTTCTGCACTACCCATGGTAGGGACAACGTCCCAAGCACCAATCGCAGCGTCAATAACAACTATCTTTGGCCCGGATTCTAACCTGTGGAGCGTCAGTGATCCCGAAGCAAGCCGCGAGAATCCTGTAGAGGATAAACACAGGCGGCTCGTACGGAGTCACCGCAGTAGTCCGTACGATCGCGAACTAAAGCCGAATGCAAAGATTCGTGATGAGCTTGGGGTGCGTCTATATTCTCATATCTACCCCACTTCTACCAATTCTGACATGCTCTTTTTTTTAGGAGATCCTAAATTACTCTCCTAGCCAGCCACTGACATCGGAAGAGAAGGATCTCATTTGGAAATTCCGCTTCTACCTTGCGCGAGACAAGCGTGGGCTGACGAAGTTTTTGAAGTCAGTGACGTGGCGAGACTCGTCGGAGGTGAAACAGGCGGTGGAGGAGCTGCTACCACAGTGGACGGAGATTGATACGGATGATGCACTGGAGCTGCTTGGGCCGGGGACTGTGGATTCGAGGGTTAGAGCGTTTGCGGTGAAGCAGCTGACCAGGGCCGATGATGATGTACGTCTTTTATGCTAAATTTTTAAGCGTTTACTGACGATATGTGTAGGAGCTTCTGCTATATCTCCTTCAACTGGTGCAGGCGCTGAAATTTGAGAGTGCGGCTAGTGAGCAGAGGACGGCACGGACGACGACGAGTGCGATATCGTATGATGATAGTGGACTCAGTGATTTCTTGATTGCCCGCGGGGTGACGAACCAGGTGCTGGGGAATCGTCTGTACTGGTATCTCATGGTCGAGGTGGCGCTAGAGGATAGAGTGATGGCCAAGATGTATGGCCGGGTTGTGTTCAAGTTCATGAATAAGATTCTTGAGGTACGCATGTCCCTTTCTTTATATCATATCACGGGTTACTCCATAATCTGATTCATCTTAGGCACCTAATGGTTCGGAGCGGCGCGAGCTCATGCGGCGGCAAGGCCTCCTCGTAGACATGCTCTCCAAACGCGCGCGCGAGATCCGCACATCCAAGGATCCGCGACCAAAGAAAATCGAGAAGCTTCGCTCCATACTCTCCGACTCCAAGAACAGCCTAGCCTACATGTCACCTCTCCCTCTCCCACTCAACGCCCGTCTCGAAGTCACCGGTATCATCGCTGAGAAGTCCTCCGTCTTTAAGTCGAATCTATATCCTTTGTTACTATGCTTCCAATGCACAGACGGAACGGAGTACCCCGTTATCTTCAAGGATGGAGACGATATGCGTCAGGACCAGCTTGTGATCCAGCTGTTCACGCTCATGGACCGTCTGTTGAGGAAGGAGAACCTGGATCTGAAGCTGAGCGCGTATGATGTGCTGGCGACGGGCCCGCTGCAGGGTATGGTGCAGTTTATCCCGAGTAAGACGATTGCGGCGATCGTTAGCGAGCATGGGAACTTGTTGAACTATTTGAGGGTCAATAATCCGGATGAGGGGAGTGTGGGGACATCGGGCGTCGAGCCGGGGGTGATCGATACCTTTGTGAGGAGCTGCGGTATGTACATGCTTTAGACTTTGGGAGTTTTCGCTAATGTTCTTCTGTGTAGCTGGATATTGTGTCGTGACGTACCTGCTAGGTGTTGGAGATCGACATTTAGATAATTTACTGGTTGCTCCAGATGGTCAGTCACTATTCTCTTCTTCAGAAAGTGTTGGCTGACTCGGTTCCGTAAGGCCACTTCTTCCATGGTGATCGAGGCTTTCTTTCAAGGCAGTAACAACTGACACTGACACGTCTCTTTTAGTCGACTTTGGTTACATACTAGGACGAGACCCGAAACCCTTCCCCCCGCCTGTCAAAGTGTGCAAGGAGATGGTCGACGGCATGGGCGGCGCACAGTCCCCACACTACGCCCGCTTCAAGAACTTCTGTTTTACGGCATTTAGCATCCTGCGGAAGAGCGCCAACCTCATACTGAATCTAGTCGCCCTAATGGTGGAGGCGAACATACCGGACATCAAGCACCGTGACGTGCACGAGCAGATCCAGGAGAAGTTCCGCCTAGATCTGACGGAAGAGGAGGCGATCAAGCATTTTGAGGCGCTATTGAATGAGACGTCGTATATCACGGTGGTGCTGGATCGGATACATGATCTCGCACAGTATTGGAGGAGTTGATCTGGATTGTCTGTTGTATCTTCTTTCTTTGTGCGATTTATGGAGCTTTTAATGAAGAGGCCTTTCCTCCGTGCTGTGCGAATGATATCGATAACCATTTCGGCGCCACGTCGACTTTATATCACAAATGCATCCTAGTTTCACACTAATACTCAGCATCAGCCCTATACTCTATGACAGATACACCACCACAGTAACCCCAGCGGCGTAACCCGCGAAGCACTTTTACCATTGCTCTTGTGGCATTCTGCACAGCAAATCACGCCATTTCGGGTGCCTCGGGCGAGGAGTCCATGAGGGGAGCAAGGGCAATGCAGCATATATAAATTCGGTGTCGGTGTCTGAATTTTTGGCTGTGAGTGGCTCGTGCATGGATAGAGGAGAGAGGGTGCCTCGTTCCCAGCCGTTGCTGTTTCCTACGATATGGTAGAGCGGTGTTGGGGATGTGAGGGAGGTGTCTGAGGGTAGAGCGAGAACCCAGTGCCATTCTGGGTCACTCGTTGTGTAAAGACCGATGTAGAGTTGGGACTTAAGTATATATCATAGACAACTGCCAAAGTGTGGCGGTGACGTCTGGACTCTAGTGGCGTTCCTTAAGCCAGTTTCTACTCCTAAAGTATCAATCTAACCGACACTTAGAGAAAACGCAAGAAGGGTACAGCAGCTTCACCGCAGTTCCGCTGCAAGTGGTGGGTCATTCAGTTTCACGTATGGAGAACCACGAACAACGCTTGAACAACGCCCACAAAGCACGTACATGACTCCAGGCCCGCCTATAAAAACTTTCCCGTAGACGAAAACTCAAACCACGCATCTGCTTTCTTCCCTCTCACTGAAATAATCACAAGTTGGCCACTCGTACTCCGCCAGAATGAACGGACAGTGACGCAAGCGATGGTCCTGAAGGACCACTTTGTCTGGAGTTATTTTTGAAGCATGTGCGTAAAGAAGGTTCAATTCAAGGGTAATCATGGCTAGCTTGTGGCTCTGTCCCCAGAAGACCATTCTTCAAGTGTCAGTTTCGTAGTTTCTGGCTCTACTTGTGTTCTATTAGCCTTGGTATTTATGCAACATGTCGAGTACTGGCAATCACTGGCAATTATGTATCCCTTCAAGTCAGCTCTTTGACCTGCGTAAGTGTGCTGACGAGTGAAGCGCTGATTTCTTTGAACGTCTCAAGCTGTCCTGGAGCATACTGCTCATAGATCGGCTTGCAGCCATATGCGATCTTCGCCGTCTTGATCTTAGGAGGTGATATACATTAAAACTTGTCAAACCTTGACAAAGGAAGAACATACGAGGAGGTCGGCAGTGAGTCCCTTTATTGGGGATGCAGAGCTTCTAAATCGATGCATTCGGTACATCATGTTGTCCAGGATCGGCACGACAGAATCCGAGGTGCTCTAACATACCAAGTCAGCACCTTGGGGTATTTTGATGAAATGAAACCGTACGTAGAGCTCGACCTCGTACGGCCAATCTTCTGATCCGATTTCTACAAGAGGTTCGGACTTCGCGATGCTGGGATCTAATGCCCCCCGTAGAGGATGTGTGAAGATGCACGCGACCTCACTCTCTTCCGCCTTTAGTTCACCCAAAAGTGAGGGTCGCGTGAGGATTGCTACGATGGGTATCACGACAATCTTGTACAGAGAGATCGATGGCTCTAGAACAGCGACAGTGTGAATGTCGGGTGAATTTAGTGGCAAACCGACTTCTTCATAGGCTTCTCGGAACTACCTCAGCAACGCATCACATTTAGCAATGATTTCATCCTATAGAATTAGAGAACTCACGGCAGTTTCTATAAAGCTCGCATCTGTATCATCCACTCTGCCTCCAGGCAATGCCGTCTGCCCTGGGTGCGTCCGCAGCGTCTTCGACCGCGTCGTGAGCAATACACGTAGCTCTCTTTCTTGCTCATAAAGCAGAATAAGTACAGCTCCGAGCTTAGACTGAGGATGCTCAGAACTATTAACTGCGTCAGCCTGTGGGCCCCAAGTGCAGTGAGAGGCGACTGACGGACAGATCGGGGGTCGCGCGTGCAGTCGCTATCAATCGCTCAATACAGGCTCTGGAATTTGGAGAAAAGGAATCGAGGGCCGTTGAGGGAACGGCGGGGATCGCGAAATCAGTCATGAAGGGTTGTAGATGGGAGTCAGAGAACAACTGATCCGGACTTTCGGGTGGCGGAGGTCCGATGGCTCCAAGTTCGATTCATTTACATACTGAACTACGCCTGAATTGCAAAGATATTAAGTATTCACCGTCAAGTAAGATCTATAACTTCACATTTTTATTACGTTTCTATCTTGATCCTTTTAGACTGGAATTTCAACTCGCAATATTAATGCCTTAGTATCTTTGTCTTCCTCTGGATCGGTCAGTCATCCGCATCCCAGTTGCCTGCTTGTTGAGGGACTTTGGGACCACCTGCGGTTTGCTCATGATTACGCTGTCCACGCTGAGCATAGAGATTGTAGCCTCCGTTGGGATTTTGATGGATTAAGCGAATCATAAAATCTTGTGCTCGTCGGAGTGTTCCATCTTCCTCCGCCTCACCACCCCGAAATAAACTGCGCATGAGCCTACAATCTCTCTCAATCGACGGTCTAGAGCTCAGTACAAAACGTAAATATTCCAACCTGTATTTGCTGCCGTGGAGTTTTGGACTGACGCGCCCCATCAGCATGTAACTTGGTATAATTCAGTGGTATTCCGATGTTTCTGGGCTTTCTATAACAACAGTGACATGTTCAGTGCCGATCATTCGTCAAAGTGATCGGTCCAAACCTAAATTGCAGTCTTAGGTTTTAAGGGGTCACATCTCACATTCTTTCTTCCCCAGTTACCACCTGTGTGCTCTCGCGATGTTGGACAATCAACTACAGGTTTATATTCTTGGGCTTTTGCTGTCGTTGTGGTTTTTCTCCCAGTTCCGTTCGCCCACCCTCGACTTCCTCTTCTCCATCTCCCAGGCACTGGCGAAACCCACCGGATTCTCGTACATGGACCTCCTTTACGCTTATGGTGGCTTTTTGGCAACACGGTTTATGGTAAAGGGCTCTATTGGCGGTCATAAACGCATCCCAGGTCTCTTCATCGCTTCACGAGGCAAAATCAAACGGCGGCTGACCATAATCCTCGCAACATCCGGGCACTCGATTAGGGCAGCAACTCGGCTCCTTGGGAACACGATACAGGCCATCCTTCAACTGAGAGGTATCGTGACAAGATTGCCCGCATGTTGCAAAAGTGAGGGTTTCCCTCAACCAACCCCTATTCGTCTCTAACAGCCTTGCATTACTAGAGGACAACGAATCCCCGTTATGGAATGAGATCGCGCTTGCCATCCTTTACGCTGTCGCTATCAAGCAATGCCTTCCGTTCATGCTCGGCGCCGTCATACGGAATTGGATTTGCGATGTTGCGGGTCTTGTCGCCTTGGTCGCTGCGCTAGTCCCTTCACTCGTACTGAGAAGCTCTTCAAATATTTTCACATCGATTCATCTACGGGAAAATGACACGGACGTCTCGTTACAGGACGACAGGACCCTCAAACAATCTCCGTCGCCCAATTGGAAGAAGAAGCTGATCTTGATCGTCGACAGCACGCCAATACCCCCTCCTCACAGACCAGTATCATTGCCTACCCCGAGCCTACCGCCAAAGGCTGAAGCTCCCCAGGAAATTGAGATCGATGACCAAACTGTGCCAAAGATCGAGGACACTGTTTATGAGGACGTCTCACTAGAAATGGCCGAAGGACTCGAGGAAATATCGACTGAGGTTTGTCTCCCTGGCTCTCCTGTAGTGTTCGAGCCACCCCAGTCGTACGTATCTCTTCGTTTTGCCTTCATGATTACTTCAGCTGAAACCCTCGTTGTCGACAGTCCGCCACCTGATGAGACTTGGCAGGAGTTCTGCAACAAGATACACGCCAGATACGTCGGTAACAAGTCCTTC
>JAFLHD010017923.1:1221-13971 GCA_018856295.1 Blastosporella zonata
GTACGGCAAGACATCGGCGTGCCTAGAATATTAAGAGAACGCCGAACACATGTGACGCGATTGAAGAACAAGGCAGCAGAATACTTCGACGCCGGCAGATATACAGTGCTCATTGAGAACCTGTTGGCGTTCCCTATTCGATATGTCAAGAGCATAATTTGGATATATTTTGGACAAGGTAGGTTCTGCTCTGGCAACTTGAGGATTGAACGACTTTCTCTCAGTTTCATGCCTTGACAAGGTTGTCAATCACCCGCATGACGGCCCAAACTGTTGCATCCATCAGATGCATGTACATATTCGAGGTTGTCAATGATCAGATGTTTTGTGGTGGGCGGCAGCAATTGGGTACCGCCCGATGGTAAGCTTTCCAACATATCTGAGATGGTCATTTTTGGGACAGTTACCAGAGAAACACCAACTAAGACCGAATATGTCAGTCTGTGAAGCTGTACAAGATGAGAGAGCATGAGAGGTCGGAAGTAAGAATGGCAAGATGGCTCAATTAGGAAAATCCGAGTTATGAAATTTAGCCGACCACATGTCACAGCCTTCCGCCAAATCTTTCGTCTCTACCCTCATGAGCCTGTATCTCTCTGTAACTCCTTCATTCTCCATCTGCTTGTTGTAAACGTGTATACCAACCCTTGTACTTGCCCCAAGTCATCTCAAATAGTCTCAATCAATCATGACTTTAGCTGCCCTCACTGTACGTCAGAATTTGCCCAGGTCCTTCGGTTCTTGACTAACGATGAGTGATTCTTTAGCAGGATGATGCAGCATCCAGCTTGCTTTCCTTATCGTTTGCGGCGGCCAGCGCACCTCCAATTCCAATCGCAGACCAGGCGCAGCCAGCCCCTGTAGGCCAGGGTTACCCCGCCGGTCAAGGGACACCGGTCAGCACGAGTCTTGGCGTAGGGACAAGACAGCATCGTCGTCTAGCTTCTACAGGCAAGGCGAGGAGGAGGTTGAGCGATGCTCGCGATGCAGCCAATCGTCCATCGTACGTGTCATCATTCACCCAACTTTTTTCTCTTGATGCGGCAACATTTATCTAAATTATCTGCATCCTCGTTCTTCAATTCCTTATCTATTGTTCTCTTTTCTGACCGTCGATGTTTTATTTCATCGTGTCCTGACCGTCATCTTTTAGGCCAGCCTTGCTACAGTCAGCTGCGGCTCTGTCCCTGGCTTCGCTGTCACTGTCCACCTCCCCTCCAGCGGCTGGACATCCGGTTTCATCATCATTAACTGCGGCCTCGAACACTTTGAACGCAGATGTTCTCCCCGCTTCAGCGCCCTTGAGCGATGGAAGCAACATCCCGACCTCTATATCGGATGAGTCAAAGGCGTCTGAATCTACGCCAAACGGAAAGAATGGGAGGAAACGGGGTGTAGACCACAAGTGCGAAAGTTGTTCAAAGGTCAGTGAAGAAAGGTTGAGAAAGTTCATATCTGAAGCTATTAATAGATTTATCGGCATCCCTCATGCCTGATTAAGCATCGGTGGGAGCATACACCACACTGGCGCGAGGCTTCCAAATTTGTTCTTAGCAAGCACCAACAAGTCCAGCTGCTCGAGGTTAGTTCTCAAATATCCCAAATTTTATATCACCGTTTAACTCCGATGATTTCAGGCCGCTGCCATTCTCTCTCATCTCTCCCCATCAACTTCATCGCTTCCGGATGATCGTTCTTTGTGGCCCTCGTTCTTATCCGGCGGATCCCTTCCCAAGGCCGATACCACTACTGCGCCTCACCACGTGTCTAGTTCTGTCCCTGCGAACGGTAATTTTCAACGTTCTACGTCCAACGGCCCTCGTCTCCACGACTATTCCATTCCAGCAGCAGGATCCGGGGGAATCACCCAGCTCCGGCCCGGCCTCGTTGGAGTTCCCACTGCCCCAAGAACAGAGCCGATCGCGTCCCAGCCTGTTCCAGTGCCCAACTCGTTCAGAGGGTATCGGAGCTCCACCGCAGAGTCCTGGTCAGAGGCCGGGTCCTCGTTTGTCGGCTCGGCGCCGTTCCCGACCTCGTCGGTGGCGCGCTCGTCCCTCTCTGCGTCCTCGCAATCGCGCTCGCGCTCGGGATCGGCTTCGGGAAGCCGAAGTGACGACGACAGCCTCGTAGACGTCGATGAGATCGATGATGGGTACTCCACATCGAAATATGCCGGGCGCTATGGGCACAATGGGCACAGGGTACCGATCTGGAAGCGCGAGGAGGACGAGATGAGCGTGGGTTTCAGCGTGCGCGAGGAGGACGAGAACGATATGGCCAAGGAGCCCGAATGGGATGGGATGGATATGGATATGGATATGGATTGATACCAGCATTACTCTTTTTTTCTTCTTTTTTTCTCTTTCTTTCTTCCTTCCTTCCTCTACCTCACGCAGCAGACTGTTACTCAATACCTCCAGTCGCATCGCATCATCATTTCCAAATCGGAGCGGTATATGCCCACTTCCGATTCACATTACCCCGCTTTGTTTCCACATGCGACGCCAAGCCAACATTCCCGCTTTCATTCTCTGTTTCGCTATTGTACGAGACACAGACGTTTCGATATCAACCCACAAATGTATGTATGTATTACTACTATTCAGTTGCTACTTGTTGTCGGTCCCTTATTGTGATCATGCGCTCCCGCTGAGGCACAATGTCACCGTAAGCATGCGTGGTGGATCGTCCCATGATGTAGAGGTCCTCAAGAGATCTTGTTGGCAACCTGTACATATCGTGTAACCCGGACAAGGCTTCTTTTGACCCGAGAGCGCTTCACGATCGAGAGTGCTTGTCAATGTCAGTGATCACGAGCCTATCGGACCGCGCTGTGCCACTTGTTCCCTCCCACCACGCTTTGCGTTATGCCAATGTCCTCGGCGGCCTCTCTATTGCAGAAATGAATCAACAATTGATGCTAGAATCTACGAACAGTAATTTTGTAGCAGTCTCTCAACTATTCTCAGTCGGCCCCACTGGCCCCACTAGAGTCGCCACGTATGTGCATCTGATGTGCATATTGTATAAGGAGTACAATCTGGGTATTCTTTCACACCAATGACTACGATGCCGACCTGTCCTAGGTTCTGATCATGACAGAGAATCGCTCACTTGTTCTGAAAGAGTTCATTATTTCATCCCCAATAAGCTCCCTTGTGTTTCTGAACGGCTAGCCCCTCACTACGGACAAAGGACAAGTTGAGCTAATCGGGATGAACCGGTTGATGGTGCACAAAGCACTCTTTGAAGACTCTTTGAGCCTTTGACCTGCGCCTGCTTTGGCACACTGGGCATTGTACCACCTATGGCAAAGGTTGTGGCGACTGGTCTACCAACCTCGTTATCTATTAAATAATCTTGATTCGATACCTCGGACGCCCATGATTTCACACATGCAACATCACCGAGGTATTTGACATACCGTGCGCTACCTACATTCCTTTTCATTTCACAACATCAAACCCCATCTGCCCTCGCACGATGGCCCCCGCCCGCTTTCCGATCCAATATCTCACCCAATCATCGTGCGTACAACTCCAACTCCATACCACGTTCCAGTAACCCCTATCGACGCACCATCCACAGCCCAGGCCTCGTCAGCCCAAAACGCGCCGCCAGTCTCTCCCCTAACACCACACCTTCTTCCAAACGCAAGGCTCGCTCGTCTACGTCCGCAAAAATATTCAAGTCTTTTGTCCGTGCTTTCAAGATCAACCCTAAGGGTAAAAAGCGCGTAGCGTACCAAAGCTGGGTAGCCCTATTAACATTACCTCTAGTGCTGCTCTAAGCCCAAAACGGAACGGCTACTCTACGCATGGTTTGTGAAGTGTCCGTTCTGTCCCTTCATCTGCCAACTGGGATTTATGCACCCCAGAAGGTGTCCAGAGGTCTGTATCTAACTCGGGCGATGATATGGATGTGGATGGAGAACAGGGCGAAGTAGGCGATGGTCCCGCGCAATATCTTTATGTTCCCTCGGAGGACCCATTCGCGACGCCTCCGCGCACCCCTGTCACGCCGTTGTTATCCAAAGGGCTCAACGGCGTCGGAACGCCAAATAGCAGCCAAGATAGCGCGAGAAGCAGGAATAGAAGGGCTGCGGAGCGTAGCAGGATGAAGACTTTGCAGCTTCTTGGCCCCGAGGCACATGTGGCAGTCAAGGAGCGCTTCGGGGAGGTGAATCGGGCGTGGGATGTTTGAAAGGAATCCAGGATGCTACATACGATTATAGACTTGGGTTTGGACATTTTGTGACTTTTAATTTGTTATGAGGACAGGTATACGTTATGTTCGCGCCTAATCAATTCCAATGCGCCACTCGTGAAATCCTTTTAACCCGCGTGATTTTCGGGCTGCATTTCTTTGAAGTTACTTCTCTAGGAAATTAAAAGTGGGCTCATTATGCCGATCTATCTCTCCTTAGTGCTCTGATACGTATGTGTCTACCTCTCCCATCGGAGATGGTACCTAGTCTCCGCACATGTCGGCAAAGGACAATTGAACCACCAGACGTGCTTGATCACGAGCAAATTGATATGTTTTGATTATCATGATGCTGTCAGTGCTCAGCTCCTGCTTTTTTCTGCCCCATCGGTGAAAAAGGACCCAAGCCGTCAGAGATCTTGATTACTAGTACGTTCCTTTACGAGAATACGGAGCATGTGTAAAGTACACAAACGATATACCATAAGAATATTAATATAATGGTAATCGAGGGTAATTAGTGTAATGATATGGCGATAATTAGGTGTAGAGTCAATGCAAGGGTAGCTAGTTGTTAGTCGAGATAAAGAAGAATATGTGCACTGAGGGAAAGGCGACTGTAGAGGCAGGTGACTAGTATGCCCGCCAGAAAGGCAACGACGATCCTCAAATCGAAGGCGCGGGACATCTTGGATTTTATAGAGACGGCTTCGTAAGGGCTTTTCCTGGCAATAGGACGGGATCTGAATACTTCGTCAGACACATGGGCCGAGGCGACGCCTTGCAGACCATCCAAGCTAGTAGTGTTCCTTTCCTCCCACCAGCGTTTCAATCCGTTCTGAACGCGCGGACTTGTGGCTGATGAGTAACCAACCGTCAATTCAGCGGTACGGTCCGCGGCCTCTTTCTTTGCGGCCCATTCAAGAAGCTGTGTGCGGTGTGCTTTGAATTCGTAAAACGGCACCGAGTATCCGCAAGTCTGCGGAAGAGGCAACGGCATGCTTAACATCAGTATACACCAGCAGCAAGAACAGAAGACGCACTGTAGCTACTTTGAAGACGTCAAGCGCAATGGCGGCTCGGGATCCGGGGTGCCTGGTTCCTTCTGGCAAGAGCGCATTATATTCTGGCGTACCGAATTCGTGGACAGAGCCTGATGACGCGATACCCCGTATAGGTTAACACGTACAGTTTCCTGGTCAAGATAACGAACGCGACAGACCTTTACCATACAGCCGCACAATTCTTGGAGGGCCCTCAAACGCGTTGAAAAGGATTGTGACGCGTCCATTCTCGCGGATGTGAGAGATGGTTTCGACGCCTGCGGGTCACGGCAGTTAATGCTTCGATCCGCCATAAACGCGTAAAGTGCTTACCTGAACCAGACAGGTCTTCGTACCAGACTTTTCGTGAGTTGGCAACGTGGAAGGTGCCTTCAACGCCCTTGGGTGAGATGTTGACGAGACCGTCTGCTGTGAGAGGTGCGGACGCCACCCAGAAGGTTTGTTGTTTCTCGATCCAAGCGATGAGAAAACTGGGTATCTCGCCGAACATCTGCATGCTGAGTCGCGATATGTGGGATTGAGGGAAAGAGGGGGCGGCTGAGGGGATTGAGTACTAGACTAGGTCCTTTACATACGCCGTCAATTGGCGCCATTTCTCCATCGGAACACAACACGAGCCAACAGGATCGGGGATGACGGGACTAAAATCTATGTATATTCCGGCGGCTTGGTTCGCTTGAATTATCCAGGGTTTGCCGCAGCACGGCTGGGGTCTATAAGGTACAGAGATCCACGTTTGAAAGTTCAAAGCCAGCTGACCCCTGGGAGCGTTGCACCTAGAGGATACAGAATGCCTCGTGTGTACATGAGGACATGTTTACACAAGATACGAGAGCCTAACGGGATAGTACATAAGGTGCTCCTGGAAGGCATATGATACAGTAAAAGCTGACATGGAAACCGGCATTTCGGAATGGCACCGTCGAACAAAGTAACAAACGCGCAGCCATAGACCCAGCACTTGACCACGTTTGGACAGGACTGACCGAACGCAATCCGCGGTAATCGGTAGTAGTGATGACATTGCGTTTAAAGAATCTCCTCGTTTGACCTCTAGGTTGCTCGGCAAGCTTTTCTTTCGTGTGATTACCTCTAGGACAGTCAGGGAGCCGCAAGCCGGCGGTATGTACGAGGGTAAAGGCGGTCCCATCCAGGAACAGGCGTCATGGCTGTAAAAGACAACCGATGCTTGGCTTTGTTATCGATGCAATTGATTTGCCACAAACCGCTTGCGATCGGTTCCGGCCCTGATTAGAACCATCGACCATCGTGCCGATGGATTACCCGTGAGTATCTACTGAGGCAGCGCGACGATGCATTCTTATTGGCCAGGAATTATTTCTTACCAGCCGCCGTAGAACATATACCGATTGGAGAGTTAGGATTTGGACTTTCTGACCCAGAAGATCGGCCTTCTTCGGTTCATCTCTTAGTGTTAACTAACTACACTCCGCGGTGAAAATAAAGCAACCATGTCAACGTTACTTTCTTGCTTTCTTGCTTAGTGAATAGCCGTTACCCATGACACAGAGTAGTTGCTGGACGGCCATGCGTACACCGTAGCATGACACATCAGAGTTTGGTCTTGTGACCAAGAATCAAGGTGCTGCAAAATATTATCCTGAGTATCAAAACCCGAGGACTTGGAAGATCGGCCGTCATACTCAGTTTAGGGAAGAGCAGCAGGGTCAGAGAGAAATCGCTCGTAGTTTGGACCAATAAGACAAGTGCTGTTGCCACAAGGACAGGTTCGAGTCCCATCTGGTACGACATGCAGGATACTCGTAAATTTGGCAGGATCCGAAGATGTGAAGCCAAGTGCTCTCTGTGAATGCGATAGCCTCTGCTCGGGATTCCGACGCTTCCCCATTGACACAAATGACACGCAGACGCGAACAGAACACGTTTTGCTCACGTTATCCTTATATACTCAATCTCCATCCTCTGATATCGGAGGCCATGAGGCTCGCCACAAGGGACCTGGACCTCTAAATGACCAATCACATTGCAGAATATTGAAGGGTTTCCCAAGCGTACTCTCAGAAAATCACCTCTACCAGGCCTGTGAAGGCATTTTGGGGTGCTCCCAAATTCATATGGCTTGGACCCGAAAGGGTGTTTCGACAGAATAAACCGGCTAAGTGTCCCCGCAAATGAACTGGTTTTTGGGGATCTGTTGCTCAGTTCGGCCCAAACGCTCTCAGACGAGCATCTGGTAAGTACATATGTACATCCTCATCCAGACTCAAGGTTCACGAAACGCCCTGACGCTATTTAATCCAACCCTGCAGGGGCATTCCTGCGCTTCTTCGGTTTCTTTGTGGGACACGCCGCTTAGCTATGATGATGCTCATATGACCACAGGTATGCTCTCACTGGGAGTGTCACAGTGCTCACTCGAACAGGCTTCGGGCATCGTGGTCAAAACTAGCTCAGTTATGAGTTCGGTATGCGATCACCAGCATTCTGATCCAGGGCAAATCCAGGGTAATACTTAGATCGTGCATCTCATGATCGACAAGCACTTACCGCCGGCAGACAACTCTTCCATAGAAGGGTTTTAGCGGAGATTTCTGGCCAAAATTAATCCCCTGAACGGGCCCACATATATTCTTCCGAGCCTCTTTTATCAACCCGCGTACACATTGATAGGTCAGCTGGAACGGAACGGAGCAATGCCCGAGCTTTTCAAAACCATAGAATAGCTCGGTAACTGCGCCGCCCAAGCGCCGCCGGCATCTCTGGTATACTTAATTGCTTTCTTTCGTAACCCCCTGTTTGGAACTACATATCCATATGGTTAAGAGGGCGTTGCTTCGTGCTTGTCCTATGTAACAGAGCCGGAACAAAGATAGAAAGTATGTACTGCAGTAAACCCATACGGGAGGTTACTACGAGATACTATGAGATAATCAATTTAATGGCGCTGGCCGTGACATCGTTCTGTAACTGTAACTTGAAGTAAAAGCGAACGTATTATAACGGAATGTTTCTGACCAGAAATAAGTAGAGTGCACCATGTGCTGCATCGGAAAGACAATCGAAACGTTGGCGATACACTGTTGCCCGAAGGCACAATCGAAACGGTGATGCCACGATAACATCGTTGCTCGCCGCTCAAGGCATAATCAAAACGGTGATGCCGCGATACACCGTTTCCCGCTGCGCTCATGGCCGGTTTGACGAGTTATGTCCAAAATTCCCTCAATAACATTGGGAGAGACTCAGTAGTGAAGCCTAATTTAACTCATGCATCCACCGCTGCTGGTCACGTTGATAAAAAAACGCGAGAATGCCTGCCCTCATCTTGATCATGTGCCGAACGAGTGAAGGCCTGGGCCCTTTTGGCTATGCGCGTTGTCAATCAACATTAGTAGGCCTAACACCAAGTTGCGCGGCTTCAATGAAAGGAGTTTGATTCACTTTACACTGATTAACACGCCCATCTCGCTAATTTCAAGTTTGCAGGATACCAAGTATACGATAATAGCATATCTCAAGTTCTCCTGGGAGAGCATGTCATCTCAACTTTGCATTGTATTTCTACTCTTCCCATCCTAATACTGGTACGGAGGGTTGTGCCCTTTTCTTTTTCTTTTCGTGTCGATGTTGACGACGAAGGTCAACTCTAGTCAAGGGATCTCTGAAGAGAAACATCCACTTCTGATTTGCATGACGCAGAGTTCCTTACTGTCACGCACCCAGCCATCTAGGATTCGGTCCGTTACACCGATATGCCTTCCATTATTGCTTTGACCGAGAGCATTGGGACGGTTCATAAATTATCTAGCCTGGTGATGCATTTCTCTGTTGTTTCTATGAGAGCTCAGAGCTTTCAAAGTTGACTTGGAAGGGGAGTGGAGGTTAGTACCAGGTTATGAATCTGATTGTGTCCGAGCACCATGTGCTACTCTTCGATAGGAAATAGAATTGATGATTGGGTTCTCGATCTTCTCTAAAAGAGTCGCTCCGTTCGTGAGAGGCTGGACTCATTCGTCATGAGTGCCATTCACAATACCAAGGCCATCTCTGAACTACCCGCACCTCACTATTCTTCCGTCCTTCCAGTCCCTAATCCCACCCATTCTTTCTGGATCAACACGATCGGGGCAAATCCCCTGGCAAAAGAAGGCAGCGAAGGCGATCTAATTTTCGATGCAGACGTTTGTATCATAGGCTCAGGGATTACAGGAGTGTCGGCCGCTTATCACCTTGCCAAAAATTTTGCGGGTAAAGAAGGCATCGGTTTGAAAGTGGCGATATTGGAAGCGAGAGATTTCTGTGAATGCCTCATCTTTTTCAAGCTGATCAAAATTAATCCGCCTCCATCCTTTGCTTATAGGTTCTGGTGCAACAGGTCAGTCATGATATCTAAGCGAAGACCTTTGGGATTATTCAGCGCGTTCAAAGGGCGAAACGGTGGTCACTTGACCCCCTACATCTTCAATAACTTCTTGTTCAGAGAGTCTAGATATGGTTCCGAGGAGGCAAAAAAGGCGCACAAGCTGGAGATTCATACAGAACAAGAAATGGTCAATCTCATCAAGGCAGAAGGATGGGAGAAGATCGTGGACTTGGTTTCCAATTATCGCGTCGGTCTACTTAGGACAGATAAGGAAATTCAAACTATGAAGGCAGACTACGAAGCCGCCAAGGCAGCAAAAGCGGACAATCTCGAATACGTGGAATGGTTGAGTGAGAAAAAGGCCTTTGAGGTATAGTATTAATTTTTTCTCATTTAATCCTGCTTCCTAACGGTTAGTCCTGTAGTTGTACGGCTCTTCGCACCAAGCATACAGATATCCAGGCAACAATGTGTGGCCGCTCAAACTCGTAACTCAACTTTACAAGCTCGCCAGGAAGCTCAACCCCGATCTCAAGCTCTACACCAATACATATGTGACGTCAATATCGCGCTCCAGTACCACCTCTCGTCGATGGTCTCTCTCAACCCCACGTGGAGATGTCCAGTGCTCTTACGTGATTCACGCGACGAATGGGTACGCCAGTCACCTTCTTCCACACATGCATGGGCCAAAGGGCATCGTGCCAACGCGTGGTCAGGCGATTGCCCTGCGTGCGTCAGCTTCCGCTTCCGAGATCACGAAGGATGCATGGGTTGCAGCACTGGGATGGAAGTACTGGTTCCCTAGGCCCGTTCATTCTGCAGACGACCATCCGCTCGTGATTGTTGGCGGCGGGCGTGATGAGAGTGGCCCAGGCCTCGAATTGTACATTGCCGATGACTCTACTGTGAATGCGGACATTGGGAAGGCGCTGAGGAATTATCTACCGCCGTTGTTCCCCGGCAAGTATGCGGATGGTCGCGAGCCTGAGATGGAATGGGTATGTTTTGTACCCTTTGTCCGGATCTCTGTATTCTAATGCTCAAATTCTAGACAGGGATAATGGGCTGTACTCACGTTGGAGATCCATTCGTAAGTTTGACATGTTTTTCGTTGTCATCTTATTGCTGATTGATAATTTACCTGCATTCAAAGGTTGGGCCAGTCGTTGACGCAATTCAGACCTCGGATTATTACAAGGGGCAATATATAGCTGCAGGATATACTGGTCATGGAATGCCGCGTGCTTATGCTTGGTGAGTACCCGTCTCTTTTCGGTTCTTTAACCTTTGATTTATTGATTTGGGATCTCAGCGCGGAAGTCGTTGCAGATATGATTATCGCTGAAATCACTGGTAAAAAATGGGCTGCTCCAGAATGGTTCCCATCCCACTTTATGACGACGGAACGATTGTAGCATGGTCAAGTTGATTAGACCCTTTCCTGGCTCCCTCGTTCCTATCTCAAATTTGCTGTCATAAAATGCATCCTCCATCTGTGGTGTCTTTTATCTGTGTCTGTAATAAACGAGCCTTCGATCGATTGCCTTGCCAGCTCGTTTGTTGCTCTGAAAGCGAAGCATTACCGGAAGTCCAAAACTCCAATTGAATTCTTCGAATACCCCTAACTGCAAAGTCCCAACAAGATGACAGGCAGGCATAAGGCATAGAAGAATGAAATATATGGGGGGCATATCTGGTCAAGCAAGAGAAAACGAGGGTGGAAGGATAAGAATGGAGTGCACATGTAAGGCGAACTCTACGACCCCTGAACACCGCGCTCGAATAGGAGTTGCTCGCCCATCTGTACAGATGCCGCGTCAGTATTCACAGGGGCAAATATCTAACTCCTCCTGATTTCGCATGACATATCATGCGCCTCTATGGTCACCTCATCGAGCCCTCCATCATTATCCCCGACACCAGCAATGGCTGCGAACGCATTGAGAAGGCCGGAGAAGGAGCGCGACCGGCGGAGACGCTGCTTGCGTGCGTATGCTTGTGGATCATCGAAGATACGAGCTGGGGGAGAGATGGTGAGGCGCTTCGTTGAACGACCAGTAGAAAGGAGGGAAGCAGATGAAGATTCGAGTGATGCGGACTTGGATGACTTAGGGGCGTGTGAGGAGGGGATTTGTGGGCTATGGAGAGCAGTACAAGAGGGTAGAGGATCGTGAGCAGAGGACGGCTCTTGCTTTGAATGGCGGCCAAAAATATGAGACACCGTAAGCCTAAGGTCGCCCCAATGCTTCTTTGACTTAACAGGACAAGGTTGGGTTTGGGGAGGGGATTGGAATGTTTCAGAGCAGGCGGAGACAGCCTCGCGAGCAAACTGAACCTCAACCTCATGCATAATGGCGTCAGAACGGCGAACGATGGGAAGATTTCCGGTGGAGGAGGCATAAATCGACTGTTCGTTCGAGGAAGTGCCGTTACTAGGGATCTGTGCGGTGTGTTTGTGCTCAGGGAGCGTCGGACGGGGGTTGAATAACGTGTATATATCATCGTCACTTGTCCTGGGGATCGACACATTAGAGGAGTGGTCAGAGTTACCCGAAATGAAGCTTGAGATAGTGCCACAATCACTGTCAGCAAATGAGATGGGGCGCGATCGATCAAAGAGACCCTTGACGGAGGAGGTGGGGGAAGGTGGGGACTGGATCTCCCCCTCAATGCAGCAGGGAGTGTAGATGAAGACGGCCGGACGGGTCATGAAAGATTATTAAAGTTAGAGCGTTTTTTTTTGGGGGGGGGATGAAAATTTCTGGTGAGGGCTATGTGCAAATTCAGCAGACGTGGGGTAAAAGATGTGGGGGGTGCCAGAAAGTCAACAAGCTCATCGGCCTTTATACAAGTGTTGTTGTCTGGCCAGTGTCTGGAAATCTCGGTCATATCTGGAAAGAGAAGGCAATTTCGGCCTTGTCAGCATTATACTTAATAGCCAGCCATTGTTGGATGCAGAGGAGCTGAAATGCGTCATATCAGGACAATGTCTGAATATGGTAACTGGGTTAACCCATCACCAAATTTGATTAAACCACTGTCGATGCATTGCCTCGTGTTCACAGAATGCTCTGTTAGAGTGTGAGGGATATATATGTCGCTACGAAGTAGACCGACGAGAACAGACACAGG